>JAOUZG010018166.1:2896156-2934100 GCA_026289955.1 Argiope argentata | reverse complement strand
AAAAAAAACAAAACATGTAACACATTTTTTTAAAAGTAATTTTAGAAATGAGCGAGACTAAATAGTGTATTGCATTTGAATTTACAAATATTTATCAAATGAAGAATCCTATTTGATGAATTGTTTTATAATTTTGAACTAATGTGGGAAAATAAAAATTATTTAAAGGAATGATAAATACAAATCAAGTCCAATATACATTCTCAAAAATTATTATTTTTAAATAAAAAGGAGGGGAAAAACATTCAATCAAATTTAAGAGTAAAAAATACTTCTTATTCAATGATATGGTGGTAATGCATTTAAATCCTGTTTTTATTTTTAATTAAAATTCCAAAAAATATGTTCTTAGTGAATTTTTTATGTTCCAGAATCAATTTCTTGCCATATTTCAAATTCCTAACTTTAATTTTTTGTACTTCACATCTAGAAATAGTAGTTTTTATTTTTATACTATACACAAAACCTAAAATTTGTCGAGATGGATCCAACAAATATCAGTTTTCATATAGACAAAAATCATTAGATTTCAAAAGTTATTTAATTTTGTTTTAAATGTATTGGCACTCCTCTTCTGTTTTATTTATGAATTTTTGTTTTATTTTCACTTTTCCAGAAAAATAAGCACTTTTAAGGTACTTAAAATTGATTTTAAAATTTCAGCACTATTTATGATGGTATGCACCTTTTAAGCTTAATTGGATGCACACCCACAAATCATTTTTCTTTTCAATATATTTTTGTTTTAAATTTAATATTGATAAGATGCATTTAAAGGAATTTATAAAATACAAACACAAAAGGAGCATTATTTTTTTTTGCTTGTCATTATTACTACAAAAAAAATTACAAAACTGTTAGTAAGAAAAATTAAAAAGTTTCCTTATTTTACAGAATTCATTGTTACTAATTTTGATAAATTAGTAACTAATTTTGATAAATTAGTAACAATTGTCATTATTACTACAAAAACTACTTCTAACTTGTCATTATTACAACAAAAATAATTACAAAACTGTTACTAAGAATAATTAAAAAAAATTTTATTTTACAGAATTCATTGTTATTAATTTTGATAAAAACTTTACAATTAGTAGAATGACACGATAAATATTTACAATAAATAACAAAAAGATTGATACTATTAGAAATGAAAATGACATTTAAAGGAAAAAATGGCTAGAAAAGTATTTTCAAATTCGATAAATGTACAACTTGTCTCATTTAACAATCCTTATTATATTCATTGTATTAAGCATTTAAAAAATTAAATTTGAAGCAGAAGTGATTCAATTTCAATTAATTCGATAATGTGTCAATAGAATTGCAATGGACAAATTTCAAGATAGTTTGAATTTTTAAAAAAATTACAGCTATTATTGTAATGTATATTATAGTAATGCTTTTCATTCATTGAAGCCTAATGGGATCACTTAAAAAAATTATCCCGGATTTAATTGAAAATTAATGCAACGTCTTGACTAGAATCCCACAAATTATGAAATAAGAAAACTGCCGATATTTACTAAGTAGGAGAAACGGATAAAGAGCGATAAATACATTATGACGTGAACCTAAGTTTTTAGGTTAACCAGACAGCAAATCCTCAAGTGACGTCACTTTCGTCATCGTTTGCCGTCGAAAGTGCTGACTGAATTTAGCCGTGTGATAGGGCCTTTAGACACATTTAAATAGTGTAGATTATTCATTTCCTCTGGAAAATATTGTGCAGCAAAAACAAAATATCGTGTCACGTTTTTGAATAAACCAACCAGCTACGAAGCTGCATTCCACCATTCGGCCTTTTGTAAAGTAGTTCATAGAGGAAAATGACGTACCTTCAGCATTTTTAGCAAAAGCTCCTTTGTGTTATACAAATCTGTTTTTAACACAAAACATTTTTAATTCTTCAGTTATAATGATAGGTCATAAAACCTCAATCACTTATATGAACTTAATCACGTTAATTATTTTCGTTTTAGTCATTATTTCTGATTTAATCATATGATTTTTCAAAGATTTTCATAGTCCTTACATTTTCATTGCAAGTTTGCGAGGAACTTATTTTGCAGTTGAAGTTTGAATTGTAACTTCTGAAGTCGAAGCAATTTCATAGCCAAAATTACTTCGTAAAATAAATAATAAATAAAAATAAATAATTAAATTGATCTACTCACGACTTTTTGAAATTTAGCTTTTCTTCTGACGTTCTTTTTTGAAAGCGAGTCTTGACACTCAGACGGATACTTCCTTGGCATGGAAAGGGACAGCGGTGGCCAGGTCTCGGCTCGTGAGCCGTAGGATTTCAAATTCGAGACCCGGTTACATCAAAGAAGCGTCGTATAAAGGGTCTGTTGCACGTTAAATTCGTCAAAGCTGAACGTCCTCCCACTAACGTGTTATGGTGTGGAGTGAGTGGTGCCAGCTCAGGCGTCGTCCTCATCATCTGACCGCGATTCAAAATTACGAGATCCGTTCCAAAATAGCCCAAGTGTTGTTTCACAACGAAACATTAATATAACTAAACTAAGTCCTTGGACTGGACATGATTAGGTATAACAATAGTAAGCCTTTTACAATATGAATTATTAAATTTATTAAAATAGTATCAATTATTAAAAAGTTTAAAATAGTAAATCTCCCTATTTTATGTTTAAAATGTGTTGCACACTTGAACTAAATTATACTACTTCTGTAAACTCCTTATAGTTAAAAACCAATCAATTGTTATAGTTAGATTTCTCCCGCTCTTCTTTGAATCCTGCTCTTACCCTTCAGGACATTAATTTAGTTCTTGATCGTGTCGGGCCCCCGGTACACAGCAGCCGTCGCAATCCTCAAATAGTCTATTCTGGTCAAAACAGATGTAATAAAATCACTGATCTTCCCAGCTTTCAAGAAATAATGGACATCAGAAAATGCATATCCATATTTTTATTAATTGGAGTAATTATAATTAAATGCATATTGTTATGTAGGTGATTTTAATTTACCACTGTAATTATGGTCAGTAATATTTTAAACACAATTAAATAGCAGTTTACAATTATTTGTTAAAAATTAACTATCCCTTTATTTTCAGATTAAACTGTCAAGTAAACACCAATAATAAAGCAAAAACACAAGAATTGAGAAGAAATATTAAATGCTTCAATAACAAGAATATAAAAATAGATATAAAAAATTCTGGAACTCCCTAGGTCATAAACTTACTACTGAAGATGTGTTAATTTGTTTATTACAATCTGGAGTGATAATGATACTAATAAAGTAATGGAATCAAGCCCCTCCCCCCATTATCTTTTTATTAACTAGCTCTGATCTTTATTAAATCAATGCACACGTCTTAATTTTAAGATTTTGGGACATTTTTTTGTGGCAATTTGTCTGAGGGTGAAATTAATTAAAATAACAACTTGAATTTTTCAGGAACTGAAATTGCTATTACTTTTTTTTTTTTGCCCTTTTATTAAATTCTTAGCCCTAAATACTATATTTGTCCATTCTCAAGACAATGATAGATTATTAATTTTCATAGTTCAATCTCCTTCTCTATTTGTTATCACAAATAGACAAAATCTTAATTTGAATAATTCAGGATTTTCGATTAATATTCTATTTCTCAATTCATAAATTATGCTTTTAAAAATTATTTAAAATATTAATTTTGAGTGAAAACAGTTGTATAGCATCTTTAAATTTTAAGTCTCAATGGTTGTGGACAATAAATAGAAATAACTCCTTCACCCTATTGAAACAAATAATTCTTTTATTCTACAAATGAATAGAGATGATTATAGTTAATATTCATATGATAATTCAATGATGAAATAATAGGAAACTTTTAGAGAAATGGACATTTCAATCATACTATTTTCTAATTAACTTACCACTTGCAATGATTTGCATCCATGTTTAGGTGTTAGATGTTTTTTGGTTTAAGAATTCTAGTCCATGTTTATGTTTCATGATAATGTTCTGCTATTCACCAACTACTCCATACTGACTTTCAGCTACTAGTGACTTAATGCCAAAAGATGAGAGTTCATCATTTTGTAGAACTAATCCCCATTTTAGATAAACAATCAGCATACTATTTAATAACTTCATTGTTATATTAACGAATACAATAAGTTTGACAAAAATAATTCATAAAATTCAACGAAGTAATTAAGTTTGAATATAAATTTACCACACTCAAATTAATCTTTAAAATTAAATGTAAAATTATTTTATATGGGAACAAGATATGTAATATGATTTGTGAAGATGCAAAATATTTTCATTTCATATATGCAGTAAATCAAATTAATATAGGTAATTTTTATTTTTAAATCGTAAAAATTACCATGGCACTTCCATTCCAACACCAGAAAATATAATTTTATGAAAGATAATAAATTCCAAAAAAAAAAAAAAAAAAAAAAAAAAAATTATTATTTGAATATAAGAAAAAATTATCAGGTTTTTAATTAATAGTTGTTAAATACATTATATTAAAGTTAGTAAGCACAAGGAAAAAATGGAACAATATAATTATTTTTTATAATCATTATATTTTAATGTATAAGTTACAAATAAAGTCTCAAACAAACAAACAAAGAGATAATATAATATTCATTAATATGCAGAAAACCAAGAAAAAAGTGCAACAAAACAAGACTTAAAAAATTCATTTAAAATCAATAACTAACTAATAAGAGATTTTTTTTTATGCAAGGGAAAAAAATTGCTCTTGCAATAAAACAGTTATGCAATACATAATAATACTTATATTTAAAGATATCTTTTTATACATGGAAAAATTAATTTTAATATCATTCAGAAATATAACAAACAATCTTTCATGTCTAAGAAAAGGGGGAAAAAAAACATGAATTCAAACAATTCCCCCAGATACTCAGCAATATGTAGTCCCGTAACAACAACAACAAAAAAAAAAAAACAGTAATGTTATCTTAAAATATACTTCAAAAAATGCCTGTTTCCTGAAATAATGAAAGGAACCAGCTCAAGTTTAAAATTCATTTGTGTTCTATTGTTTCATGTATTATACAAAAATAACTTCAAAACCCTTAAACTTTACAAGTAAAGAAGAAATATTTTAAGTAATTCTATATATATAGTTAAACTGTCCTGGTCATTAGCTATAAATATTCAAGCATAACTACAAAAAAATTCCAAAATTTCCAGAAAATAACCCAATGACAACCCTTTTAAAAATCCAGTTTTATAGAATTCTAAGAGTCAATTCAGATGTTTCTGAACAAATAACTCCAATGTGATTTTGTATATTTATAAATAAAATTTTATGTGTTGAATAATGCAAACTATTGTTATTATTCCATAGAATAACTAGTTCATATCTAGAAATACCAATTTCTTACATTCTTAACTAATTTCATACATTATAATTCAAGAGAAAGTTATTCATAAGCAATAAGTAGTAAATGAGTTGTACTCTTTAACAGCAACAGAACAAAAATATGAGTAAAAATATTTGATTTACAGGTTAAATCATTATAATTGAATACAATAAATTAAAATTCATACACTTGGACTTATCTTTAATATAGAATTTAACTTTATTAAAAAATATTAGAAGATGATTTTAGGTACAACTACGAATCAAGAAATCTTACAGAATATGGTTATTAAAGCTAATATTTCAAAAGTCATCGCTAGAACATTTTAATAGCATCTTCAGGGAAGAGACATCCAATTTTACATATAATAACTAGTATTGATATTATACATCTAAAAAATTAAACTAACCAGCTAGAAATTAAAAATGAACAAATAACATTATCAATGAATATTTAATTCAATATACACATACAGAAAAAAAATTATTTTACATGATTTTGCATTTTAACATCAGCCCAATAGCTCAGAGCAGATGTTTTAAGATAAGTACGTTGAAAAATTACAGAAGCAATAGAGATTTGAATAGTCCAGAATTTTTAATGGCCAGCCTTAATTCAATACTTTTGAGTTCATTGTATTTAAAAATATTATTTTTTGTAACAAAGATAAAATATATTAATCATTATAAAATATATTTTTTTAATTTTCAATCCAAACATAAGATCAACTTTCAAGGCTCTAATCTAAAAATTAGTGCAGTTAGGCTGGAACAAAAAAAAAAAAAAAAAAGAAAAAGAAAAGAAAAAAAGAAGCTTATTTCGATTCTCAGAAACATTGCTGTTCAGAGCATTTAAAAGTTATTAATCAAACAACTAAAATTATTTTCAGGATTTTTTTTTTAAAAAAAGCTATATAAATACTTTTGTGTTATCGGACATAATTCTGAAATATTAAATAAATATAAATTTAAATTTGAAAGGATATTGGAAAGGATTTTAATCGGTTGTTAAAGTTTCTGTATTGTAACAAATTGCAGTTTTCTGATTTTAAATTAAAAATAGATTAAAAGAGGACTAATGTTGCATAAATAGTATAATGACATGACAGAGAATTTGATACATATACATGAGTTTTTAATTATAAAGTTGTATGCTTTATATTAAATGAAATGAGGAAAAAAATATTAAATATATTGACATTTGTCCGTCATATATTTTTTAAGGCCTGAAGAAGGGGGGGGAACTATCGCCATGTTAATTATAAATCTCTAAACAATAAATATTAGATTTCTTAAGGATCATTACACTATGATTATCATTAATGATAAGCCTTAATTATATATTTTACAACAAAATATACAAACTATAGTCAATTTGCAAATAATACTACTAAGAAGGGTTCAACAAAAAATATATATTCAATAGAATCTAACAACAACAACTAAAAAAAACACCTTCATTGCAGTTAATTTTTCCCAAATAAAAGTCCTATTTTCATTAGTAACAGCCAGAAAATATCTACAATTAACTAGATGAATTAACATAATTATTTAAGTGAAAGAATTTTAAAAAGAAAAAAAAATTGTCACAATTTCATAACAATTTTTTACCTTTAGTGTATAAAAACAATTAAACTTTCAATTTTTGTATTAATTACAATCATGTAAAACCTAATAAATAATCTTTAAAAGAAAAAAAATTAACTTTTATTATGCAGACAATAAAAATATTTTTAATAAAATAAATAATTTAAAGAATAATTTTAATTTTTTTTTACTTACATAAATAGAGGAATAACAGATTATCTAATAATGAAATAATATTGAAAGTATCAAGCTATACAATAAGCATCTTTTCCTGCTTTCATTGATTCTAGTAACTGCTATTTTCAGAATGTTTTTCACAATAAAATGAAAGTCAATATCTTGATAATTCAAAAAACAATAACAAAAATGAGGAGAGCATTTACATATTGCTCATTATAATAGAATTGACATCACAAACAATATTTTTTTAATGATTTAATGAAAGAGTTTTATAATGAAAGTGGCTGATTATAAATTAAAATAATTTGTTTAAAGCTAAGCAGTTATAATCACTATTATCAAACTACAAATGAAAATGGTCATTTAGCTGGTTTCAAAAGATTTTCAATTGTATACCAATTTACAAATTAGTAACTATGACGTAAAAAGACAAAACCTTCTTTTAAATTTTACTAAAATTCAATTTTTTTATGCATAAAGATTTTTTTATTTTTTTTCAAAGAAAATCAAGTACTTTATAAACCCTATTGACATAATGAAACAAACTAGATGAACTGCAAATATATAATGAAGAAGTATTTCCATTATTATTATACTTGAAAATAAATAATTGTTCCAATCACTCACTGTCAGGATCAGATAATCCCATTGCATAATTATATGAACAACGACGTCGCTTAGCTTCACTTTCAATTGGATTACCACTATCTTCATGAACATCATCCATTTCTATAAGTTGGTCTAGTTCAGTTTCAGTGTTCCTAATTTCATCAAGGGATCTGAGAATTCTTGGTTCAAAAGGAGTAACCTGTGTTGAAGACTTCTCACTGCTGGCACAACCGCAGTTGCTGTCAGTGTTTGCAGCACTAGCTGTTGAAGTTGCTGATGACGAAGAACTGCGAATTCCAGAACAGGTACATAAAACAAAAGGTCTGTTTTGAACCAAAACCACATTAGTTTCGCCCCTATTATTATTAGCGGAAGAACTACTGGGAAGAGAATCTTCTGAGTCATCAAGCCACATCTCAGTTACTGCATCTAAACCAAATGCCCAGTGTCCTCGTCTCTTAGGAGAAGGCATGCAGTGGTGAACAAGAGTTTCGGAGTATCTGGAGCAGAGGAGCCACCCCAAATTGTTTTCCAAGAAAGCTTTCAGTCCAGGAGGAAGAGTGATTTCTTTGAGTACATCTTTTTCATCAGGAACTATTTCTCGAAGTCTGCGGCAGCAAAGGTACTGAAGAGAAGATGGGAAAGAGCAACTTCGAAGAATTCTCATGCTACTGCAGGCTGCTGTAGAAGATGCCATAGCATACAAAGTTTTCCCCTTCAGTCCTCTGCTAGCAATGCCTGTGATGATAGGAAAGAATATTTATCAAGATTTCATTTTATAAAATTATTAAAACCTCTTTCAGTAGTATTTTTTAACAAGTTAAAGCCATATTTGATATCTTTTACTACATATATATATATATACACACACACACCTTTTCCCACCAAAATGATGCAACAGCACCAGACTACAAGTGACTAGACTTAATAAGTATGTAATCGAAGCTATGATAATTACTGGATGTGCTCAAGGGGAGTTGGTTTTAATACCCGCATTCCACTAATTTCGTCGGACTATCCTTTAGAACAGTGCAGTTTCCTGTAAAAGTTTGCTTTGCAATAACTGTTAATAAGCCACAAGGACATACATTAAAAGTAGCAGGGATTGATTTTAGATTAGACTGTTTTTCACACGGCCAATTTTATATAGCTTGCTCCAGAGTCAGTTCATCAAGCAGCTTAATAATTTTAGTATCAAAATGTGTTATACAAAGTTCTTGCTTAAATATAGGTATAACAATAAAATGTGGATGGCCTGTGTTTGCAAAGAAAATCAATACTTTAAAAGGATCGTTAAGGGCAGTTAAAGATTGGTTAAGGACAAGGGCATATATATGAGTTCAGGAGTGCCCGGACCCTCTCAAAATTAGAAAAAATTATAAGTAATAGGTAATTATTACAGGGGATTTTCATAACTAAGTGCAAGAAGCACTGTTATCCCCCACAAATTCCATTACCCGAGCAATGCCGGGTATGGGAATGCTAGTATATATATATATATATATATATATATATATATATATATATATATATATATATATATATATATATATATATATAAACTGCTTAAGAATATGAACTACTTGTTTCCTATAATGAATAAATTTAAAGATAAAAATAATAATTAGCATATATATTAATTGTATTTGCTCAATTTTTCTTTAAAAAGCAATGCTTGATTTTAAGAAAACTAGATTCCCCCACACACACTTATATGATCATTAGAGATAAAAAATAATTTAGAATAAAATTTTCTTCTACTTACTTAATTTTATGATTTAATTGCTTTTGATCTAAAATTTTATTCCAACAAGAAAACTTTGCTTGTCATTTTAATTTAATGCATATAATGAATCTGGCTACTTCATTCAAAATTAAATCCAAAAGACAATTTACTTTCTTTGCTTTTGTTATTTTGAAATGATTTCAAGTAATTTGGTATTAACATTTGAGAACAGCTTTATAATTCACATTTAGGTTTCTAAGCATTATTTTAAATTGTAAAAAATAACAGTATGAAAATCAACCATTCAACAATGTAATTAAGAAAAAGGACAGATAACTATTTACAAAAGTTAAGTAGCAAATTATTTTAATCAAATTCTTAAAAAAAAAAAAAAAAAAACCTCTACATCATGATTAGACTGAAGAACATTTAATTGGTTTTTAAAACAGGCTCAATGCGAAACTATGCAATAATTATAATTATTTTATATTACTTTGAATGTTTTAAGCTGTTCAGTGTGTACAAGAAATTAACACAACATTGTATTGCCTGAAAATTGATTATACAACAAGAGATCTTATATGATAGCAGTTGTCAATGTAAAATTTCCTTGTGTTAAGTAACGGATGATATTTTTAGGTAATTATATTTTTTCTTAGTACAATTTTATTGAAAAGAATTACTATCAATAAATAAGATATCTCTGATTATTGTTGATAATGTTGGATTTACACTCGGCCATTCATAAGACAGCAAGTGGCAGTGCATGCATAGAAAGGAACTAATTTATGTTTGCCACAATTTCATAAGATAGATTCAGGCATTCAATGCTTGGTAATAAACTGCCTTTTTCACTACGTATTGTTTAAATCTGACGAATATTTTCCCAAAAAATCATGGTAAATTTTTTAAAAAAACAAAAAGGACTGTATACTAACATTTGAAAAACTATAGAAAAGAAATAAAAAAAATTTGGAATCAATTGGAATGAAAAGCAATCGCTTTCTTCTAGGCAAAAAAAAGCCTCCAAATTCTACAAACACATGTGCAGTAAGAAAAAATACAATACAGCTGCTTGTAGTTGTCCTGTCGGGACAATTACTTGTCATCGATTGGAAAGCATTTTTAAGCTTTTATATGCCTGCACTGACTAATTGCCATCTTATAACTGGTCTAGTGTAAATCCGGAACATGGATGGAAAGAATTTTAGATCCTACTAAAATTGCTAAGAGAATATTATATTCCTTAATTCCAATTTATTAAATGGCTGAACAGTTCAGCGGGAACTATTTTGCTTCATTTTGAGATTCTGAACATATTAGTTTACGTTTAGCGTAGATATAAAGAAAACGTATAGCCAAATTTGTATAACGTATAGCCAAAAAATTCTGTGGAAACATACAGACTACAGACTGTGACATATGTAACAAAATGTGCTTCATTTTTAGCTACCAGAACACTCAAGGCATTAGCTGAGAAAGAAAAAAAAGCAAATTTCCTAAAGCATCTGCAAACTTCCTTACTGATGTTTATTTTTACAGCATTTTAAATGGTTCAAATAACTTACCACAAACCAAAGATTTACAACAGCAGTTAAATGAACTTTTAGGTAAAGGGGGTATGCAACTTCACAAATGGGTTTTAAACCATCCTGGATTATTAGGTATTAATCAGAACTTAAATTTTGAGCTTCCAGACTCAACAACAATTAAAACGCTCGGAATGCAGAGGCGTCCCACATCAGACATTTTCTCATTTGAAGTGACTGTCAGTTTTAATAACAGTTACTTAAAATGGGAAGTTCTTTCAGTCGTAATAAGATGGTTTGATCTTTTGGATCTTATCCACCCAATTATAACCAGTGTTAAGATGTTTCTTCAGAGACTTTGGCAACAAAAGTTAAATTGGAATTCTACCAAACAATTTGAGTTATTGGTTAAAATTCTTTAAAAATTTACAAGCAGTGAGCCAATTAAAATTTCAAATATGAGTTATCATTGAGAATCCCATCACTACAGACCTACGTTGCTTCTCTGATGCCTCAAATAAGGCCTGTGATGCAGTCATCTATGTGAGTACAAAAAATAAATCTGGCGAAGAGAAAGCAAATCGAGAGTATGTCCAATCAAGGAATTAACAACACCACGTCTGGAGATGTTAACAGCATCACTTTTGGCATGACTCACAACAAAAGCAATTTGAATTTTACCAGTGACATTAAATAATATCTATAAGTGGTGAGATTCTACAATTACCTTAGCTTGCATAAAAACTCCCCCAGAAAAATTGAACACATTTGCCACTGATCATATTAAAACAATTAACAATTTGTGTCCCAATTATGACTGGAGACATATTAAATCTATAGACAATCCAGAAGACATAATATCCAGGGGAACTTCAGTAACCAAATTGATAAACAGTTAAATTTGGGTCAATGGACTACAAATTTTACAATAAAAAATTCTCCTTAAAGGGAATGCTGTAGATTTTAATACAAATAATGACTTTCTGAAAGAAGTTAAATCTCCTTGTGGATTAGTTTTACTATCTAATATTTCTAATGGTTTTATTTGCAATATTTTAATACTAAGTAACAGCTGTACTAAAATTTGCCGTGTTGTAGGTTATCTTTTCAGATTTATTAATAATTTGAAGTGTTCTTCAGGAAAAAAAAGTAAAGGTAACAATAAAGAAAATTCAATCAGCCTCCAACTTCCTTGTAAGCAAGGTGCAATCTTCTGAATTTTTAGAGAAAATTAAAGATTTGTCAAAATTAACTGATATTAAACAAAATAAGATTTAAAAGTTAGCATCATTTCTAGATGAGGATAATATTCTTAGCATAGATGGTCATTTGCAAAAGACTCAGTTAATCAAAATGAAAAGCATTCTAAGCTTCCTACTTATCATAAACTTATAAAAATAATTATGGAATCTTTTCACAAAAGGTTAATAATTATGGAATTTTTTCACAAACTTACATGTAGGTCCCCAAACCTTACCTCATCTTGTCAGATAAGGATTTTGGCCAGATAGAGAAAGAAATGTGGCTTAAAAAATAGCTAATAAATGCATTGTTTGATTCAAAAATAAAATATCAAGTTGCAATCAATTATTAGGTAAATCTGCCAGTGAAAAGTGTAATTTTCTGTCCACCATTTTTAAATTGTGGCATCAAATTTTGGGACAATTCCTAACTAAATATAAAGGACAAAGTAAAAGTATTTTTCAAATGATTTATATTGTAGTCTTCATTTGTTTTTCAATTTAAAGCCATACATTTGGAAATAATTACTGATTTAATGTCTAATGCCTTAATTGCAATTTTAGAACATTTCTTTGTCTGACACCGTAAATGTGCATGTATATTTTCAAACAATGCAGGAAATTTTGTTCGGACAAATTCAGAATCAAAGATTGATAAAATTAATTAGTAATTCTGATGATACTTTAAATGATTATCTAACTATGGAAAGTATTGATTGGAAATTTATTTCTCCAAGGTCTCCTAATTTTTGAGGCTTTAATTGAGCATGATCAAAAAATACATTCTCATGAAAATAGTATAAAAAATCAATCAATTGTACACCATTATTTGCCATCACCAATTTTTAATAAAATGATAAGGTATGCATGGCATACTAAACAAATTTCTGATGAAAGGGAGATATCTTTTAAATGTGAATGATGTTTGCTTTCCAATAGATCTCTTAAAGAAACCCTGCTCTTATGGACAATCATCATTTATAAGTTGTGCAAGATATCAAAATATATTCCAATGTTTTTACTATAGTTATTATTCTGGTTCTTGTATACAATCGGAAATAAATGTATATAGAATAATTTTTTAGAAATATTGAAAAACCTTTTTTACAATGTGAGTATTTATAATCAATAATTATCACCATTTATGTCATATTTATTATAATTTTTTTAAATATGAAAATACAATTTAAGTGTTAAAATAATAAATCTTCCTCCTTGCATAAAAATAAGTAGCATATTAATTAAAACTATCAGTAAATCATTAATGAAATTTCAATAATTTTTTAAAAAGATGTTAATTTATGTATTATTTATTTTTGGATTAAAATTTTTTTTAAAATATTGATTAAAAGTATTTGCAAATTTTTAATTGAAAAAGATTTAAAAGAAAAAAAAATGCCCAGCTAGATTCAAACCCTGATCTTTGGCATATAAGGCAGTTACCTAACGTCATTGGGACCATCTAGATGGATGTACCAGATGACTATTGCATTTTAATATTTTCATGAATGAACATTCTAAATGACCCCAGCTCATGGGTAATCTCCTTTTCTTTGGCACGAAAGATGCAGGTACAAATTCTTCCATCTCACCATCCTTCCCACCAAGCTGCTCGTGGTGCAATAAACTTCTACTTTACACCATTGTGAGCATAGATGCCTAAAGGATCATACAACTAAGATACAATTTTCAAAAGTAAGCGTTGTGTTGCAGGAACAGCAAACTGATAAACATTTTCATTCATGTCTGTGTGAAACATGTCTTCCTTGGTATTCCAGGTAATTCCCATTATTTGCATACTTCTTTTAAAGCTGAAATCTTTTAGTTCCCAAGTATCCCATAGGTTCTTGGAGTTTGTATTCCATTTAGCTAAAGGTAAACTTATCTGTGCAATTAAAACTTTTAAATTCTGGGTGAAGAGTTGTTGCTTGCTCAGCAGCATCCATTTCCAGAACAAAGTCGTCCATGAAAATATTATTCTCCAGGTACTTAGATGCAGTAGGGTAGGTTTTTGAATCCGTATTAGCTAATTCACGAAGAGTAGCAGAAAGCAAAAAGGGACTAGAAGTCAATCCAGAAGGCAAACGGGAAAAACGGTAAGTAAGTATTTCATTTCACAAGTGTATTTTTCCGTTTGCATCCTTTTCTGTTTTAAACTACAGGAACCTAGTACAATTTCTATTCTCTTCAGCAAAAATAAGTTGCAAGAATGCTTGACGTCCGTCACTCTTGATTGCGAATTTGGGAAGTCGAAATTGCAACAATGTTGCAAATATTTCTAGAAGAAAATTCGAACCCTGATCAAGAGCATCATTTAAGGAAGGATGCCCTGGTGTATGAGAAGAAGCATCAAATACAATTTGCCATTTCTTTTCATTATCCTTTTGTTTTTTAACTATATGATGAGGCAGGTAAAATAGTTTAGATTCGTTGCAAGGACTTTCATTGGCAAGTTCAACATGTTCGTTATCTATATAATTTTGCATTTGTTCTGTATAAATATCTCTTAAATCTGAATGAGTTAAAAGTTTGTTACGGAGTATTTAAAATTGTTTGAGCACTGTTTCATAATTATTTGATGAAAGAATCGCCTCTCGTTCCCATGGCAACTTTACAACATGACGGTTCTCAACCTTGCAAAATGAATTGTGAAAATTTGCAAATGAACTTAAAATTTCAGAATCACGAATAGTCATCCCTTTATCTTGGGTAGTTTTAATGCCAATTGTTTCCACATCCCAAAATTGTTTCACCTGATTGTCCAGGCCATGTTCCAAAATTTCTGAGCTGATGTTTTGAACTGAAGAAACAGAAGAATATGCTATAGTAGTGAATGAACGGTTGCCGGAAAGAATCCATCCAAATACTGTTGGTATTAGCACATGAGTCTCAGAAAGTCTAATAGGAGATTCAGTATGCACTATAGTCCAATAAAAATCAGCCCCTATCAGAATTTCTATCGGTAAGTCGTTTAAACTATCTGATGGATCAGCGAGTTTCAACTTTTGACTATGGGCAAAAGAAGAGACAGGTTGAGGAGTAGAAGGATGAAAAGCATAAGTATTTGAACTTTCAAATGCTAGTATATTTATTTTTGAATTGTTCCAAATGCTTGACAAGATAAATTTTACTTTCCGTCTTGTCACGGTGTTTGTTGGAATCGATTCGAATGCTTGAAGGCTCAATTTTTCTGAGCTAGTAATTTTAAGTTGCAGGAAGTTGATTAAACTAGGATGAATGAAAGTAGACAGACTCCCACCATCTAAGAGACACTGCATCAATTTTGTTTTACCAGTTGGGTCAATGACATATACACGAGCAGTTTGCAGATGAGTAAATTTGGGAGTTAAGATTCCAACGTGGTTAGTAGAAGTAACTGAAACGGTAGCTAAATTTGGATTTTCACTTTCGGTTTTACAGATGGAAACATGCCTTTTTTTGCATTTATAACAGCAAATTTTGCCTTTTCGGGGACAATTTTTTACATTATGGCCACGATTTGTGCATAAAAAACAACAGTCACTATTTTTTAACTATTGTTTACGAGTATCTATATAAGTTATGATGTAACAGTCTTGCGGCCAGTGTCTATTAGTATCACAGAAAGCACAAAATGGAGAATTATTTTTAATTCATACTGTGTTTTTGGAATTAACATACAAGTTAGCAGTGGAAGGTTTTAAATCATAGTGAACAGACGGTTCACCTCTAATTTTCAAAGTTGTAAGTGCACCTTCTAGCTCTTCCAAAAGAAATTGTAATAATTTTGTTATATCACCTCCGAAATTTCCTGATGTTTTGCAAAAATAATCCACCGGTGACAATGTCATTAGGAAATGCTCGTAAAATTTTTGGAGTTAAAATTCGGCCATAAGAGTTAATATCTTCTCCCAATTCACGCAGAGCTTGTAATCTCCTATTACACTCAATAAAAACTTTATTTATTGATAATGGTGAAGAATTTCGTATTGGTGTTAAATTTTCTAAAAAGTCCAAATAAGCTTGAATAATTCTATTTTTGTCGCCATATTTGTCCATCAGGAGTTTTTTTGTAGTTTCATAAGTATCGGCAATAATGCTTATACCATCGACCAAACGTTTTGGTTCATCTTGTAAATAACGTTAAAAAAACGTTTATCAATTACCGAAAGATTTGGATTATTATCTACGGAAGATTGAAATTGTTCCCAAAAACTTTGCCATTGTTCCACATCGCCTTTGAACGGTTTTAATTTAATTGTAGGTAATGTTACAGTACACGATTGAATAGCAGGCGTTGCAATACACGGGTTTAATTTCATTGCAAAATTATTATTATTAACAGCCGAATCAGTAACGTTATTCCTAGTTGGCGCTAATTTATTTTGAATCATTTTTTGAGATTTAAAAATTGCAAATTCGGCATCATTGGTATAGCTTTCACATTGTAAAATATTGTTTTTGTATAATTCATCTGAAAGTTAATTGTGTATTTCATCATCTATTAATTTCATTTCATTTAAGGCAGTTTTTAAACGATTACAAGTATATTCGACATCTTCAATTAAAAAATCATCCTTAATTTTACTTACTTCAACAGAAAAACGAGTAATGTTAACGCGAATAGTTTTCTGTTTTCGCTTGAGCAGCGCCATTTTGTTTCTTGTTTCATCAGCCGTCGCCATTGCAGTAATATAAAGTATAAATACAAAAGGTTCAATAAGAAAGTAAACTTGCCAGTGTTTCGTAAAGAGCAGGAAGTATAAATTCTCGGTCCGGATTCACATAGGGTTTCGGCACCATATATTAAATACTACCATTAAACCAAATCCCATCTCAAACACAGACTTCAACCCTGTGCCCTCTCCTTGTTAGAAACAAATGGCAGCTTGCTAAGAATAATGTAAATCTTAATGATATGGTTGTAATCAGAGCCTGACTAAGTCAGGGGCATACAGGGCAGTTGCCCTGAGCCCCCACATCAGAGGGAGCCCCCAAATAGAGTAGAAAGTTAATTTTATGTTGTTTTTCCCCTTTTTCATTATTGAAGTTTGGATGTAATCAAAGATCCCGATTTACCTCCATATAAATGGAGACTAGGAAGAATTCAAGAATTTATAAAAAGTTCAGATGACTTAGTCAGAGTTGTTGTAAAATACTTTTGAATGGTGTTATTAAAAGAGGTATTAGTCAAACATGTTTACTTCCAAAAATTCAGTTGGGCTTATATGTGTATATAATTGTAAATAATGCATACAGATTTTAACTCATTAATGTAAATCTATGTATATAAGAATTATTTCAGTATTTTTTGTTTTGTTTTCATATTTATTCATTTTTTGTACCAATTCTGTTGAATTTATTGTGATGTGTGAAACTTATAAAGTATCCAAATAATGAAAGTGTGCAATTTCAAGGTGGGAGTATGTCACATAAGCATATTGCCCCACTACTTACTTGTAACACACTCAATTGGTATAAGTAAAAATCGATCAGCCTTACAAAAGTAGCAACATTGTTAGGCAAATCTCAATAAAACTCCCAAAAACATAGAAACAATAAAATTATTTAAAATACTAAAAAGGTCTGTTATCACTGTTGAACCTCTCCATACCACACCTTGTTAAATTGGAACATTAAATTTTAGAAAAGAAGTTTTTCAAAACAAAATTAAACATCACTAAATTTTTGAAAATTTATAATTAAAATATTATTTTAGATATAATTAATATCTGAAATAATAATTTACTGAATATTATATACTTACATATATATAAAAGTGTTCATCATTTCATGACAATACAAAATGAGAAATCTTAAACAAGCATTTAGCAACATTCTGATAATAATAATAAATATTTGAGATTATATTTTCATAAAATTTTATTTTATAATTTCATATCAAAGAATTTAAATCTAGCAAAGAAGAAAATAAAAATAAATCAACTAAAATATAAATATAAAAACCAATTTAAATTTTTTATAAAGTAAAGGCCACAAAAACAATAATGATTAAGAAATCAAGGTTTCATGTGGTTAACAATACAGTCAGAATCACTAAAAATAATTTTACTGAAGATTTTGAAATTTCAAATACAATATAAACTCGATAGCATAAAATTCTAGAGCTGCATACAGGAAAATTAATGCATTTCTATATTATTACATTTTTTAAATATTATAAGCATGTTTCAGAAAGATTCAAATTTAAAAGATCTGGAAAAACTATGCCTTACCTAAATGTTTTTTGTTTTTATAAAATGATAAAGTCCCATTCCACATATCTAAGTGAACACCAATAACACTCCCTTGTCCAAAGCGGGTCCCATAATCTCGTGCTTCCCCATTATGATGAAATAAACCAGTATATGATAATCCCCAGGTTTTATTATCATTTCCTAAAAGACTAATAAACTTGTCATGCACTTGAGACATATCAGCTTCCGATGTTCCAATACCAACCATCTAAAAACAGAACAAATTAATAATATCTTTTAAAGTAAAGGAAAATGCATGCCTTTCTATTGGTATTCTGTCGTTCAAATTATTTGATCTAAAGCTATAAAATTTGGTGCAAATATACTTTAGAGAATGGAATTTTGCAACTTGCCAGAATTTTATTTAATTAATTAAAAAGTAAGCAGATTTTACTATTTTCTGTGATAATTTTTAAAAATATAACTGTACAAAATTGTTTTTCCATTTTAAAAGTTTAAAATTGAATATTGATACATATTCAGTCTTGCTTTGTTACAAATTATGACAATTTTTTAAACTATTTTTTTTATAATTTTTTAAAGCATATTTCATTGTTATACTGACTGTTTTTATTATTTTATCAGATATTTAATTGTACAATTTTTTGCATTGTTAAAAGCAAATAAGAAAGAATTATTTAAACATTTTATAGTCAAAATGAGGAATAAGAAAGTAAAGCTTCAAAAAAAAAAAAAAATGCTGAAGACAGAAAGTATATAAATCGAACAATTATTTTTTTTACTAGCACTATGACATCATGGACTTTGATTCTATTATAATGGTTTATATGCATAATGAACAAAACAGGCACAATACTATTGAAATATAAAATTTTAATACATAAAAAATACTTTGCCAAAGGAATTATTAATAGTTATGTCTGAGATTCAATTGAAATTTTTAACAATCAAAATTCTATTGGTAAATAGTTTATGAAAAGAACATTACATAATATTACAGTCTATAAAGCTACATGATCAGTTTCAGAGAGAATATAAGTTCTTTAAATTAAGAGTTTCAACTACATGCATTGTCTATAAATTCAGGGATTAGGAAAACCCTAATGCCAAATTTTCCAATGCCCACTTCTTCAATGTCAACAGTCAAAGCCACTCAATAATTTAAAAAAAAAATATTACTCAAATTTACATTAGTTTTTTTTTTTTTTAACTTTGTAGAGATACTTGGAGCAGTAAACTCCACTTATAAAATGAAATATTTATTTACAACCTACTCTGATTATAAAATATAAATATATAAATAAATAAATAAAGACCTAAAGAATCATTAACTCTCAAAACAATCACATTTTATGAATCTATAAAAATCGGTTAGCTGAAAAAAAGTACAAATTTTAACATAATATGGGCTCAAAATATGAAATAAGCAATAAAAAAAATTCAGAAGATTAAAAGTAATAGTTAAGATTATTTTCAAAAAATTTAAGATAATTGCACAAGATAAATGATTAAAAGATATACTTATAACAATTAATATTTTAACTTTTATGTTTAAAATTTTACTAACCAACTAATTAAGCTGGAAAAAGGCAACATCATGCATACATTTTATAGACGTTTCGGTGAAAAAACCAGCAGTTTCAAGAAAGAAACAATAGGAAGCTGTATACAATTCTATGTTTTCACAAAATAGAAGAATAAAATATTTAAAAAAAATTACCATGTCAGTTCCATAAACTGGAGATATCATTTTCACTTCCCAAAAATACTGATCATCAGACATGGGTTGAGTTCCTCGAACAACAGCAGTACCACTACTGATATTTCGATGAAATTTAACATCTCGATTGTTATTTAATAAAACTACGAAGTCAGTTTCTGGAGCATTATCCCATGTCCATTCAACATCTACAAATATATATAATATTACTTTTCTATTAGTCAGACAGCAACAAAAAGTCGAAAAAGAAATTTGGCAGAATTCTACAATATTATACAAATGAGTTAGAATAAATTAAAAATAAACCTTGATATTTTATGCCATAAACATAAAATATCAAAGTTTGCACTTCAAACATTTTTTTCAATCTTCCATATGTCATAGTCAATATTAGTAATTTATAATTAGATAAGTAACAATGTAATAGCTAAAAATTTCAGCTATCAACTCAATAATAGTTGTTAGTGACTAGGAGAAACTATTTCATTTGCCAAAAATTGAGTTACTTACCATATATCAAAATAAGTTTTTTAAGAGTAGTATAAATTAGCAAATATAATAGTTAATTTCTTTTTCGTTAATACATTGTCCTCACAATTATCGAATGTTCAAATTATAAATCACTTGTCAACATAATGCACTTTTATACAACAATTCAAATTCCCTATCTGAGAGAAAAAGAATTAATATTTTGGATGCAGACCCACTAATATTTTTCAGTTTAAAAATATAATAAAAAGGGAAATTTGACAAATTGATAATTGAAACTTCTTAACTTAAAAAACAAACAAACTGCAACTTAGAAAGCAATTTGCAAATTCTTATTGATACAATTATTTGTCACAAATAATAACTTGATGAAAGATTATTATATATAATTTATTGTATACTGAAGTCAAATTTATTAAAATATTTGAAACTGATTTCATTTTTGAAATGTAGCCTCATCTTACTCTTTTAATCAAAATTATTGGCTATAAGTATACTTCTATACAAGCACTATAACAAATTACTGTTAAAGAAAGAGAATTCAAAAGTTCGTATTAATTCAAAGAAACCTTACTGCTACTGTTTTAATACATATTTATGAATATGTATAAGTAATATTCTTTTACTAAGTACAAAAATTACAATTCAAGTTTCAACAATGCAGATACCTTTGGAAAATTCTAGAAATTTCTAAATTTTGATGAAACAATAACAATTACTTAAATAAATATACATACCATCGTCGGTTTCGAAAATTTCACTCGAATGATCATTTTTAACGCCAAATAAAGCTTCAATCAAAGATCGATGGCGACCTAAATTAGGTGCAGATGTTTCCTGAATGAGGGTACGAAACATCTTTCCGTAGATGTGAAACTAATTCATAATATATCATCAATAAGACTTAATAAATTGTCTAAAATACACTAGTTACTAGGAAAGATTTAATCAAACGTTTAAAAATAGGTCAATATTCGATAAAAAATAAACAAACGTCTATAAGGAAACGGGATTTTGGTCACAGTAGACAGAAAGTGCGTACTGCCTCTCATCCAATCAGATTTCTACTGAAGAGAAATACTGCTTGCTGTAAGGATTACAGATTGACTAAATTTTGTTCTATTTTGATAGTCATTCACCCCATGAAAAGAATAATGATCAGCACAAATCACCTCTCGATATTATAGAGAAAAAAAAATCAAATTGTATTTTCAATATCTAAAATCAATTCCATAAACAAATAATTTAAACTATTCAGGAAACTATTTGCTTCTTTCGTTTTTAATGTAGCAGAAAATAAGATAGTCTTCAAAAACACTTCCACACAATTAATCAAAATAACTACGATAAATAAATATTTATGTATATTTTGGATCTGGTATCAATATTTCAGATTTCTATTGTAACGATGTAAAAAAAACTATCCAGGAGTTAAAAAATAATTGATTAATGTAGTAATGGTACGCTGAAACTACTTTACTTTTTAAAAAACTGAAATTTCACGTGAAATTTTAAAATAGAATTAAAAAATACACTAAATAAATTATTCGCATATCGTAAATGGCATAAACCAGGTATAAGAATTTTCAGTTTTGGTAATTTATTGTGTACATCATTCCTTCAAATGGAAAACACTGAAAGTTGGAAAAAATAAAACTACCTCTTCTTTCTGTCCTAACATAATTTTTAACCTGGATAATAATAAATTTTCTTTTCGACCTGACGCTGAAGAAAGTATCATTATTAAATTTTGAAATATAGAAATTGCAAGTTAGTTGCTTGCTGTAATAGACAGATTAGTTCTTTTCAAATCATTGGTCTGGACAAAATTCTGACATTCTTAAGAAATTGTAGGGAAAAACATGATTGGTTGACATAGAAATCTAGGGAGAGTAATTTCTCTTTTGTTTGTTTTCTTTTCTTTACATGCGGTGCGTGTATTAAGTTTGCTTTACTTTTTATTTTGTGCTATTCCAGACCTTCTCTTTTTGTATTCAACGCTCAGAGTGGATATTATGTTTTTAAATATAAATTTTGTATGAATTTGCGTCTTTGTTTATTTTGTTATGTATATATTGATTTAACTATTGAATTTCTTGGAACTGACTTCTTCATTCAAAATATTTTTAAATACCAGCCTATTGAAAAGCAAAAATGGGTTAATTTGATTATTGTTAAATTATTTAAATTTGTAAAAAAAATTGCATTACTTGATTATTTATTTTTATTATTTATTAGAATATTTGACCTATTTCTTTTGAGAAATATTTATCCGATTAAACATGTATTTATTGTACTTATTTATTTCCATTAAGTGTTTGCAAATTTTGTATAATTAAAGCTATTTTACTGTTATTATTTCTGCAGCTTTCAATATTATGTTGTTTAAAGTGTTTCTAGTATTTTACTTCCAAAGAATTCATATAATACAAGTTATTTATCATTATGTTTTCTATGAATGGTGCTTTTTTTTTCCTTCTTCTAAAGTAGATATATCTAAAATTTTATGTTGTGATTTTATAATATTTTTAAACTACTAGACTGATTATATTTGTTCTTTTTTCTTAAAAAAATATTAATTAAAAAATCATGATTCTGTCAATTATAAACATTGTGTAAAATATGAGAAAAATAAGTTGGCTCATTTACTTGCAAGTCAATCAATCAAATTATGTTGAAGTAGAATTTTTTCTGTTATTTAAAAGTATATTGTTGCTTCTCTTTATTTCATTTTTTTAAATATTTTTTCCTTACAGATGATTTTTTATAATATATTTTTTGCATTTGTTCTTGCCTTTACAAATAATTCAGGTGTAGATATTATCATTTATTTATAAATTGCTATGAACTATTATGCTTTCAATTTAGAAAGTGTTTGTTTGAATAATATTCAAATTTGTAAAATATTTAACAGATAATTTTTGGTTTTTACATTTTTTATTTTACAAAAATATTTTTGTTTGTAATATAATGTACTCCTTTTTTTTTAACAATATATATTTTATTAATTTCCCTAATTATAACAAAATGTGTCTAAATTTATGGGATAACTTTTTTTATTAAATATGTATATTTTGGGATTTTCAAATTGATAAAAGTATCTCTCTTGTTAGAAAAATAACATTTTTTGAAAAATTAACCTTTTAATATATTTTTTTCACCCATTGATAATTGTAATGGCTTTTTATTTTATTAAATAATAAATAATAATTTTTTATTTTTGAAATTTCTTATTTTTTCTCTATAGCTCCGTGAAATTTTTACTTAAATGTCTGTTGCAAAAATATTTCTGTACCTATATAAAGATATATATATATATATCTTTGTATGTATTTCTTCAAATGTATTTATTTGACCTTCTTCACATTTAAATTTGCTGTGTAGTTTTGTAAAGTTTCAATATTAATAATTTTTTATTTATTTTGTTTAGGAAGTTCTCATTTTCCTGGGAGATACAACTGAAAGACTATTGCATTTTTCTTGGAAAATGGATCCTTTTAAATTAAATTTAATATTAATAAAATATCATGTGACTTTGTGAAGCTTTAAATAAGAAGATTCAGTACTAATATTAAAAACAAATGTTTTTTAAAAATATTCTGTAGTTATAATTTTCTAATATGCAGTATAGATATATATAATAAAAATTTTCACTCTACATCAATTCTTTTTTTTAACTCATAGTTTTAATATAACTAAGAATTATAATCAAATTAAAAGGGATTTTTTAACTACATAGATTTCTGTTTTATAAACTTTCTTTAAAGTTGAATTTATTAAACAAAGCAGCAAAAATTTTTTTGTTGTTTATATACAATATTTTCATCTTATTTCTTCTCAACATAACAAATAAATTATATGTTTATTAAAAATTTAAGTACAAAAATAATATTTTCTATTGAAATTAATAATAATTTTTTTGAAAATTATTATCAGAACTATAATATGGTCTTTTAAATAATAAATTCATGTTGTGTTAAACATATTGTGTGTTTACTTTTTTAATGGTAAATACGTTTTTAATCTTTGTCTTTTATTTGTGGTCTATTGTTTGCATATTATTAATTAGTATTGCAGATATTATGTTTGAATCTACATTTTTATTTTAAAAAATTTTACGTTTATACTATTTATAACTAAGCTTTTCTATATTTTCTTTAAGCAGGCATTCATTCAACTGAGTGGCTGTCAACTAATGATCTATTCAATTGTGGAAACAGTGCTTCAAATCATCTTGTTAGTCCTTTTAGATTAAAGCAAAAAGAATTGGAATTGGTAAACTTAAAAGTGCTTTCTAATCTATCTAAAATGTGTCAAGTTTGTGGTAAAACTTTCACTCGTCATAGTAGTTTGGTTGATCATATGAAACTTCATACTGGTGTAAAACCATTCAAATGCAATTATTGCAGCAAAGCCTTCTCTAAAAAGTATAACTTGCATGTTCATGAATTCACCCATAAAAAACATTCCTTAAACATGAATGGTAATTAAATGTAGTATTCACGCAAGTTAGTTTTGATTTTGCATTTATAATTTGCTGCTTGATTGTCCTAAATAGACTCCTATTTAAATTTTTCTCTCAGAGGACAAATATATTATTTTTGTATGATTGTGTGAAAGCAAACTAAAGTGATAAATGTGTCTTAAGTTTAATAAATTATTTTGGTAATTTAGTGTTTCCTGGAAATTTTTCCATAAAGTTTGATACTATTCTTTTGAATAAATATATGCAAATTATTGTGAAATGTATTGTATATTGTTATATTTTCCTGTCCATCTAAATAATTTTTGATCATATTTTTTCCAGGTTTTAAAATTTCGTTTTATGGTTTAATGTTTTGCGGAATAAAATTCGTTTACTTTGTTTAAGTATGAAGTAAAAGTAATTTTTTAATTTATTTTATTTAAGATATCATTCATTTTTATTTCAATTTATTATGTACTTAAATTCTTTAATCCATGTCTTGTAAATTCATATCAGTATAAACTGTTACAAAGTAATTATATATTTGAATGAATCTTCTTACTATCTTGTAAAGTGAGTGTAATTGCTAATATTAAATGCCACAACATGCTACATTATAATATAATATAGCTTGCTGTTGTTGTTGTTTTTTTCGCCCATCTCAAGTGCAAGCTTTACTATATTAATACTCTATTCAATTGTGACATTGCTCCTAAAAATCAAATTAAAGCTTCAATAATAAGCTTTTGGTGTCACAAATCAATAAATTACATTAAAAAATCCATAATATATAATTTATTATTGAAGTTTTGAAACATTTAAAATTATTAAATTGAAGAAATGTAAAATATTGCTGGTATTTTTATTCAGCTGTTACATAATCTGTGAAAGCAATTATTTCTAAATGACTATTAAAAGTGGATTCTTTAAAAAATTTAAAATTCTTTAAAAAAAGTTTCATATTTCTTTAATCTGGTTTCGATGACTGAATATTATGATAATTAGTATTTAAGAAACATGGATTTTATCAATTGAATTTGTAATTTTTCTTCATAATCTTTAAGGACTTATAAGTTTCTTTAGCAGTATTATTATTCAAAAGTAATGTGAATACTAAAAAACCTTATTAATAACATTATATGTTTTTAAAAAAGTAATATTTTAATAGAAATAATTGTATTGAAATTTTTTAATTTAGCTTTTCTTAGTAAAGTAGGGAGTAAAAATTTTTATTTCAATTATTTTTTTATTTTTTAATCTTTAAATCATAGTCCCTTGTTTCAAAAAAAAAAAAAAAAAGATTTTAGTAAGTAAACTAAATAACTGAAAATTTTTTTAAATATTAAAATAGTCTACTGTTATTTTTTTAAAAAATGTAAACGTGTTAAAAATTTAAAAACTTTTCATCAGAAATTTAGTGAACAATCAATTACAAAATTCTCTTTTCTAAAACATGAAACCGATAAAGGTAAATAGGAATTTTATTATTAATTTTTTTAATTGATTGGATGCAAGCTGAAAGGAGGAAATAATGTATTTCAAAGATGGCTCACATTTTCAAATTAAGGATTCAATTTTGCTCAGTTAGCTGTCTGAATTTATCTTTCTTTAAACAATTTGGTTACAATCTTTACACTATACTCTAGTATGCTCATATTGTAATAGAATGATGTAATTCAAAATCATTTCATCATTATATTATAATTTATATAATAATTTTGAACTGAGTATATGATTGACAAAATCTTAACTTCGAGATTTCTCAATATCTGTCATGTAAATAAGCTTAATGGATGCTTAGTTTAACTTTTAAGACACCTTCATATTGTCATAGAAGCAGTTTGCACCTTTTTAATCTCAAATAGCATTCTGTTAATCAAATCACAATTAAAAAATACAATTTTCTTCTGAAAATTGCCTCACATAAGTTCAAATAGTTAATTATTGTTATTGAATTAAAAAGGTGTAACCTGAAATAGTAGAAATAGGCATTTGTGCCAAAGCAGTAATTAATTAATGAAAATCGGCTGTTTCAATCTTGATAAGATGGAAATTTTGATAACTAAATCAAGGGTATCCCTCCCTTTTTTTCCCCCTTCTCTCTCTCTTTTTAAAGACTGCATCTCTTATGGTAAATAATTATTTTTTTAAGTGGCAGCAATACTTCTTGAATTATTTTGAATTTTACCATTTGCTATGCAGATGATAGACTGAATAGATATAGATTTGACTGAATGGTAGTTTCGCTTTGAAGTTTGATACGAAGACTCTTTCCAAGATGTCCCATTTAATATTATGTCCAAAAACCTCAAAATTAATCCAGTGGAACTTAGATTGACTTGAAAATTAACCCAATATACTGTTATTGCTAGTACTCTTCAAAAATTTCAAACAATTTTTCTTCGCTTATTTTCCTCCATTTCTTCAAATACCATTTTAATTACCTTGTTTGGAATTTTGTGCTTTTATCTAATTTTCAACTTTAATTTCAATTATTTTCTGATATATTTTACAGGGTTCAAATTAATCAATTTAATTCAACTTTTTCATATACCACTCATTTATGATTTTTACTTTTATAATTACTTTTTTTGTGTGTGTAGAAACAGAAAATAATATCTCCAAACTATTATGTCAGAGTTTGTTGCTAAGAAAAATTTAATATCTTGAAATAGCCTTTAAATTTGATCAATAAAAAATTCAGTTTCTCATAACTAAATCAAGAAAGTCATATTCAAATAAAGGATTACTTTTCATAAAGACAATACTCTATTCGTAGTAATTATTTGATTTTCTATCTTAAAAATATATTGTTATATACTTTTTTAATAACATTTCTCCATAATATGTCATAATTTTACTTTTATGCTAGTATTCTCTTAGGACAGATTAGAGATAATATATATAATTATTAGTATAGAAAGATAATATATGAAATGCAAACATTTGAGAAATAGTATGAAGCCCGATTCTTTATTCAACATTCCTAGTAAAACTTCTGTCAAAATATCATTTATTTACTGATGTATATCTAAGGTGGGTTGACTGGAACTCTGTGCCTTATGCATCGATCTAAAACTTTGATGAGTATAAAATTAAAATTATTTTTGAATCTTGTGACTAAAGAAACAGTATCCAGTCCAAATTCTTTGCTTTAATAGGAAATAAATTATGCAAATTTAAGAAAGTATTAATCATATTTTTCTTTTATACTAATGGTAATTGATATACACTACATCGCTTGGGATAAAGATATTTTTGTACTTTTTACTAAATAAAAAATATAACTTCAGTTAGTAAAAGAAAGTGCATATAATATTACAAATGCTTAAAACATGGTAATCATTGCATTTGTCATAAATCAAATCAATTGTTCATGACTATGAGATGACATATACAAAAAAAATGACATCTCATATTAAATCTTAAGGAAATGCCAGTATTCCTATTAATAAAAGCATCGGTTTAAGAGCATGTATATTTAATATTTTGAATGAATAAATACTTTGGTATAAAATATTATAAAACAGAAAACTCATGTTATCAGTAATTGTATTCTTAATTTAAATAAGAATATTTCTTGCACAAAACAACTTTTAAAAACTGATAAAAGCTAATTTTTTCCATAATTTTTTACAAATTTAACTAAAACTTGTGATCAAAAATTCAAAGGCAAAATTATAAAATGGTTTAAAGTAATTATACTTTTCATTCATTTTTCAAAAATGGAGATTCAAAATAAAATCTTAAAAATTACATGGAACATAGTATTTTTAAGTATTTTATTAAAAATTCATTGCATGGTTAATTGTCACTTTTACTGAAACCTTCTTTCTAGTTTATAGTATTTATTAGCAAAAAGTTTTTTAAAAAATTGTCTTTTTGTAACATACAAATTATTTAGTAATTTTATTTATATAAAATAATATGTTTCAAGTTAATTAGTGGTTAGGTCCATTATATAATATGTTGGTGCTTTTTTGTATGGAACTTTAAATTTTTTTTTCTAGAGCTCCACAATATATTTGTGCAAAATTTAAAGAATGACACTGCTGTTACAATTTAAAAAACGTTGGAAATCTGATAACTATTCATGTTTAAATTATTTATTTTAACTTATCAGTTGAAATTTTAATTTTAATATCTTTTGTAAAGGTTTTATTTTTCCATTGTAACAGTAAAGTTACAGTTACAATGGTAATATAAAGCTATTATATTCTTCCAACTTTGGAAGAAGATAATGAAAGTAATGTATTTGCAATAAATAATGCATTTGTTCTGTTGTAATAATCATGCTGTACTCAACCTATGTGAGCTGTATATTTGAGTAGCAGTAACTTTTAAGTTTGTCTACAGTATTCTTTTATCAGATCATGGTGATATTGATGATGAATTGATAACACTATCCCTTCATTAGTCGCAGTAATCATATTAATACATTACACTTGTAAATTTATTTTTACATCATTTTATATTACTTTCTTTTGAAAGTTATTCTCAAGTAAAAATTAGTATTTACAAGTTGATTTTGCTGTGCATATTTTATTATTCAATTTTTTTTTCTGCTTTTCAATTTAAGATGTTTAATAGAAATATGTTTCCCCTCTCCCTTTTTTCTTTTTTTTTAAGCATAAAAAAGTATTAATGTCAGTATTATTATAATGGTTTTACCTTTAAAAAATGCAGTATATGCATATATAAAGCCATTAAAAGTGTATTAAAATTTCTCCTTTTACTAGAAATATTGCTGATGATTTACTTTTTTGAAAATTGATAAAAACTTAATCGCTTGCACTTAAAAAAAATGGTATCTACTTGTTTTATATATTTCTTTCTCTTTTTTATTTTATCATGTAAGAAAAATATTAACCTATATTATAATTCTGTCTCATGATTGTATTTGTATTTTAATAATAATATTTTGTATTTTTTTAATTGTCTTTATTTAATTGAATTCGAAAGAAGAAAAATAGCATTTGAAAAAATATATTTTTTGAAATAGATTTTCTATAATGTACTTCTATTTCAAATTTTCTTGGATAAACATATTTAGCTACTAATTGAAAAATAATAAATTGTTATAAAATTAGGAAAGTTTGAAAGTAATTTTTATAATTTTATTAATTTAATGTTTTTTTAAAAATTATATATATTTATTATGTATATACTCTTTTGAACTATGTAGAATTTGTTTTAGATTGTACTAATTCCTGTTCTTTTAACAATTTGAAATAAGCCTCTCTAGCTAATACTACTAGTAAACTATTTTATCTTAGAATTTTAACGATATTTAGGACTAATTTTCTTTATTTTACTAATTATCTCTTACTCTACTTTTTTTGTAAACTGTGAGCATGGGTGATTGAACTAATGCTTTTCTAATCTTTCCTTGTTTTCCAAAGGTTTATTAAAAAATAAATTGATTTTTTTTATTTTGTTATTATTATCATTATTATTTTTTTTGAAAAAAGTATAATTAATATGGATAAGTAACTTTTCTGTTCTTTGTTTTATTGCTTTATATGAAAATAAAACAATTTCATTTTATTATATTGTATCTTTTTTTTGTTGCTAATTTCACAATCACCCATGTTAAATTATACATATGCAACTATCCACAAACTCAAATTAATCACCATTTTCAGCTGATAATTTGCCTGATCTTCCATTGAACTATACAAACATCACTGGTGCATCAATGGAATTTCCTGAGGAAAATCATGCTGCTAGCTTTTTGGCTTACTATCATCTGAATGAAACTGATGGTGATAAAAATATGCGAGACTCGTTTTCTATTTTGAAGGAAAAAAATTTCAAATGCACTCAATGTCTGAAATCATTTCGATATAGGACCAGTTTGTTTCAGCATGTTTGTGAAGGTGGACTTCAAAAAGGTTTTCGGTGCAAGGAATGTGGGAAGACATTGGCTAGAAAAAGCAGTTTGATTGGTCATTTAAGAATCCATACTGGAGAAAAGCCATTTAAATGTGAGCATTGTGGCAAAGCATTTACTCATAAACATCATCTTCATAGCCATATGCATAGACATAAAGAATAAGACTGTTGAGTAAGTATCAAGCCAAAGGCTGCTCATTAAAGACTAATTTTCTGTTTATTAATGCATATAATTAGAATAGAATTTTAAAAGCTAACTTAAGTAAAAAAAGAAATTTTGCATATTACAGAAGATTAGCTCAACTCTATGAAGTTTTATCATTATTGATTACAAATGCTCATATACTTATTTAAAGCTTCTTAAATTTTTACAAGGCAATTCTAATTTAAGGAAAATAATTTTTCATAACCCCATTTCTCTCAATAAAATATTTTTTGTTGTCCTAAAGTTACAAAATATAAATTTGGAGAATTAATTAAGGATAATTGGAGAAAAAGTTGAGTTATGTAAAGAAAGGCCTTTTTGTTTACAGTTATCAAAAAGCTATTACTGCAGTTACAGAAAGGAAGCTAACCTACTTTTCCAACTGTAGTTTCAAAATCTATTTTCTAATTGAATATCCTTGGATGTTGCATTATATATATATTTTTTAAACTTTTAATTTCTTCAATTCTAACTAATTACTCTAGAATTTTTGTCTGGTTTATTTTTTTCTTTAAGAGTGATTCTGGTTGAGGATATTTAATGTTTTAACTCCGATATTGTTTCTCTTTATAATTTTAAAAAGGGCTTCCAGTATCTATAAAAAGATTATTCTTGACATTTAAAAGACCTACTTTATTTTGATACAGTTAAAACAATTTTTTTTACAGTTAGTATATGAAATAGAGTCAAAACTGTGTTTTCATGTTACAAATATTGTGGGTTCAAATTTTTTTTAATATTCCATTGTTTTATAGGCAAAATTAATAATAATTTTATTAATTTCCATTATTTACATGTTGAGGAAAATTAGATTAGATATTTATACAGAATAGGTTTTGACATAAAATCATATTTAATCCATCACAAATAAAACATATTTCCTAATATAACCTTTTTTCATCTATTAGTCCTCTTTAAAAATTAGCTAATTCATTGAGAATACCAGCCATGCTTCATTTCAAATTATTAATTCCCTAAAAGAAATATTTTTGAGCATCAAATTCATATGGACTTTTATCCTTGTTTCTTTAATAATGCTACTTTTGTTTTGCTCAAGAATCGCCCGAAAGGAATTGAGTGCAATGACATCACAATAGCATTAAAATTGTATTTAATTTATCTATTTTCTGATTTCATGTATATTTCATAATACTGTATTTTTAACTTCTAATTCATCATAGGAATGACCAACTATTAAGTTTCTTCTGCAATTTTTAATTAAAAAAGAAAATCACAAATGATGAAACAATGAAAACATTTTAATAATCTTTTAACTATGAGAGTATTATTAAAAATTATTTTGATCTATATTATTAAAAAAAATTTCAAAATTGGGAAAAAATCAGAAGACAACTAAATTGCATCATAGACAAGTTAATTTTTAAATCAAATGGTATAAAGATTAATTTTATATTAAAATATTTTGAGTCATCACAGCAAGGAACAAAATGTTGCTTGGTTTTTAATTAATAAAATTATCTAAGGTACCATTCTAAGTAGTGAATTTCCCTCTGCTGCAGTACATATTGTGCTAAGTTTAGTAGATCTAGATCAAACAGTCTGATTTATAAAATTTCAACAGACAGATTACATCATCTTTTATTATTAGTAAAGATTCATTGACAAATATTTGTATAAAAGATATTATAGAGTTGAGAATCAGATTATAGAATTAATATCATTCATAACATTCCTTATTCAATCATCTTAAGAACTATACTTCTACATACATTAAGAGTATAGGTCTATGAGATCGAGATTATAAATTGGGTATTTACCAAAGTAAAACTTGGTGTTTAGGATTTTCTTAAAAATAGTAAACATTTTTTTCTAGAGTTTGATTTATAACTGGGATAGAGATATTCAAACCACTACATTATGACTAGTTTATAAAGATAATGATACTTTAAACAAGAGATAACTTATTGAAAGAATGTTTTGAAGTTATATGACATAAGTGATAAAAATAAATTTATGTTTGAATATGCTCTTTCTACCAATGAAAATCATTATTCATAAATCAAAACTTATAAACAGATTAATTAATGATATCAAAAATTTTACTATTGCTTTAGCTGCATCTTAATTTCTTAATAACACGTACATAATATATATTACTTTAAATAAATGATTTGCTTATATTTTATTTACCAAAATAGAGATTTTTTAAATCTTTATGAATTTATTTTATTTTATTGAAGTATATTATAATCAAGCTAGCTATTTTACTACACTTTCTAAAAAGATTGTTCTAAATCAAATATTCAAAATATTAATTTGAGGACATAGTAGCTATACTTTCTTCTTTTGTTTGAAAACTTTCATATGATCAGTGCCACTGCATCTGGTTCATTGTGCCAGTTTACAATGAATATCATGTTGTGAGAGATCAGTAGCATTAATGTTTAAAAAAATTCAAAATCATGATAATTTTCCTTTAAATGAAAATATATTCTTTAATAAAAATGAAATGTATATTCTCTTTATAATAATGTAATACAGAAAACAAAAAATCATTTTAAATCAAATGGGCTGTTACAAACATCTGCTTTTGTTGAGTAAAGAAATAGCATCACTACAAAATTAAGTACATTTAACCAATTAAATATCATGCCCATGCATCACACAGAAATAATTAAATACTTTTAATAGGCTGTAATTGAATAAAAAAATTATGAATGATCCACATACACCTCAAGTGTTTTATAGATTTTTAATTGAATATATAGAAAATATCCAAAATACAAAATGTTGTCTAATTCAATTTAAAAAAATTATATGACATTTTAAGAGTTAATGCTTGGATAGGATACATTTATTTTTTACGTGGTCTTTAATGTGCAGTCTTTTCTGGTAACTTTAGAGTGCACTTTTTAAAAGTTTATTTATTATTGGCCTTCTTAAATTAATCTATTTTCTTTATGATTGTTATATATATATATATATATACTTTTTTTTGTAGTTTGATATGATAGGAAAAAAAGTAAATAAAGCGATGAAAGTAACCTTAATTCTTTTGCTTTTACTTTCTTGTTAATTATTGTTGTTAGTCCTTGAAGTAGTTAAATAAAAATTATTTTAATGTAATTATTTGATTTGTTTTAATAAAATTACATTACAAAATAGGAATTTTATTATATTTATATATTTAATTGTAATATATATTATCAAAATTCATTCATAGAGCTTTAAATCCAATGATTTTTTTAATCTACAATTTAAGAAGCCCTGATTTAGTATACTATGTAAATATTTGAATTGGACTTGCTTTATTGTCATGCTGTTAATGTAATAGTGAACAGCTATCATATGAAAATCATAAATAGGCTTTAGAATAGATAATTAACAGTGTATAACTGGTATTGAAAGAGTGTTAGTTGTGCGTTCAATAATCATAGGCTGGCAGTTAACAGCTTCATTTGACTATTTATTTGTGGGACCAGAATGCTCAAACTTAGCACAGAAATTTTATTCTGTTCTGTCTGCACTTTGTGTATTTACAAGAGTACAAAGAGCAAAATATAGATAATAGTTTCTGACATCTTTCTTACTTTTTATATCAGCTTTTTACTATATGTAGAATATAATGCATTTAATGATATTGTTTAAATATTTTCTCGACGAGAATTAGAATACATTATTAAAGCTGTATTGGTGCAAATTTCTTTTTACTATTTATTTATAAAAGTACAAAGAACAAAATAATGACAACAGTTTCTGTAGATTTTCTTGCTTTTTTATCTTCTTATTACTGTTATTTATAGGACTGAATGCCTTGGCTGATATTGTTAATTTTTTTTGGATAAGTTTGTAGCCATGATTAAAGTTTCATCAATGGAAACACTTACTTTTTATTTATTCATTTTTAGTCTTCCATACTTACAATGTGGAAAGCAGATTTTAATCTTTCATATTTATGATTATTATTTACTCATTTAATGAAAATTCATTGAGATTCAGTACTCAAACAGTAACATAATCAGAAGTGTAAAATAATTTTAGGCATTTTCATTAGTGTAATGGAATCGTTAGACTTGAGTATTTTTTTAAATGTTATTCTTTTAGTACTATGAAAACTACCAAATTATAGTCTAAGGTAGCAAATGTGACATCCTTTTGTAAGGGAAAATTTGGTGCCATAAGTTTGCAGTTTCTAGTGCATCTGTTGAGTATATTTGTTTCAGTATGGGTGATTGAAAAGTACATTTCTTTAATTTACATGTTTTAAGTATATAAATTTATTCTGTTTGAAAACAAAACTTAATAAAATTATTCTGAAAATAAATTTATTCTGTTGTAAAGTTTCATCTCTAGAATGTTTGATTATGAGCTGTTACAACAGGTTTTTAATATCTATATATTATCCAAGTCAGATTTGAAAAAATAAGAAATATATATAATTTCTTACCTTGTAATAATATTAAAAATTTAAATGCTTATTTTCGGTAAACATGTTTGAATTTGAAATCCATATAATCTTAGATTAAGTACTTGAATTCCTTTTATGATATTTTTTTCTATTGTTGTTAGTTATATACCGATTGAAGGTCACGAAACGAACCTGCGACGCTAGGGCCAGTAGCCGAGTAGCATGACCATAATACAAAAGTCGACTTCAGTATCATAGATGTTATCTGGCTTACGAAGCTAGCGCCACAGTATTACCCCACCAGTGAGTCGGTGGAGGGACGAACGATTTTTATAGCACCAAGCGTTATGGCGAGTTGCGTCAAGTGAGTCTGACGACATTGCTTTGCTTGCTTGCTCGTGTGAGATGGGGTTGGTGGCTTTATTTGCTTGCTTGCTTTGCGTCAAGTGAGTTTGACGACTTTTACTGCAGGTGGATGGCTCCACGACTGTTACAGGAGGTTGCGTTGCCAAGGTCAACAATGTACCGATATAAGGTCTCGATACGAACCTGCGAGGCTAGGGACAGTAGCCGAGTAACATGATCATTTTACAAAAGTCTACTTCGGTATCTTATGAAGCTAGTTAATATTAAAATTGGTGAAAAATTTAATACAAGTCTATGTGCGTTTTTAATTATTCTTTTGAGACTCATTTTTATACTGATGAGTGTGCTTTATTTAGATTTGTTGTTATTGACATCTGGTTAATTGTGCTCGCATGTCAATTTATGAAGTTGTAAAAACTAATTTGTCGTTTTTACACAATTACTTTAGTAACCATTAATTACTGAAACTGAATATTGTTAGTTAAAAAAAGCTTAATGGTTATCAAAAGACAATTCCTAGGCTATATCAAAAATCTCAGATAAACTTTTATAAAAATTTATTGGGCTAATTACCATATCTTTACAGTTTTATCAAAATGTATTTTAATTTCTATTTAACTGTAATATGATTAAAATGTATAGAAAGGTAAATAAATACATTAGTTAGAAAGTCTAAAGAAACTTTAAAAATTATCTAAAGATAAAAATGCAAACAAAATTTTAAAATTATAAGTTTCATAATATTTCTGAATTTTATTGTTGTTACTACATACAATACCTCAATTTTTGTGTAATTTTTAAATCTAAAATGGTGTGCAGAGCAAAATCTCTTGAATTTCAAAATCAATATTTTTAGCTAAACTTTGTAAGAATATTTCCAATATTTCAGTAAAAGTGCTAATATATTGTTAAGATGAAAGTAGATCTCTGAAATTATGTAGAAGTCTACATTTGAGTTACTTTTTCTGATATTTTAAATTCATGGTATATTTCATGGCAAAGTTGCTCCAATATAGGTACAAAAATGTCTTGTAAAATATATTACTGTATTTTCAATCTACTGTATTTATTGTTCATGGCTATAAAATTAACATCTTAAGGGCATTGCTAACATTCATGGCAAAAAAGATATTCTAATATATTATATGTAAATTTATTTTGTTATGATACATTTTAAAGGATAGAACAGAAAAATATATAAATTGATATAATCTTTTATCTATTTTAGTGGGGGTTTGAATAATTCTGAGGCTTTTTCTTTAATAATTATCTTAAATTTGGTTTTAAAATAAAATTCTTTTCTGCTAGATTCAAACAGGAAATTTTAAAATCTATTTTAATTTAAAGGCATGCCAATCAATCCTGCCTTTGAAAATGCTGGCAGAAGTAAAATGACATTGCTTGGACCCAAATTTAAAAAAAAAAAACTTCCTTTTTTATATTGTATAATATTTTCTTACAATTTCTTTTTATTTATGATATATGAAGGTATATATAAAAAAGCATTCTCATCAACAACAAAAAAGAAAAAAAAAGAATATCCTCAAGAATTTAATGAATCTTTATATTTTATACTTCCTCGAGAAGGAAAAAAAAACGAGTAAATGTCTGTTTGTGAGCAAAGTAAAATCACAATGAGCTTGATGGATGAAATTTAGTCTTCAGGAAAACTGGAGGTTTCAAATGAATTGTAGATGGTATACATTTGTGGATAGTTTATCTATCTTCTTGTGATCACAGTAATTCAATAACACAAAAGTCTGTTGGAATGAACTTGGGTATATAAATTTTTTACAAAAATGAGATTTATAGCAAATTTTGTATGAAATTTGATCAATGGCTGACTTTTTGACAATTTGTTAATGCAGTAATTCAGAAAAAGTTACAAAGAACGAAAATTAATTTTTATTTTATTCTTAGCATTAAAAATCTTTTTGAAATGAATTGTTTGTGGATTATTATTATTATTATTATTATTATTATTATTATTATTATTATTAT
>JAOUZG010018166.1:2810001-2896146 GCA_026289955.1 Argiope argentata | reverse complement strand
TTATTATTATTATTATTATTATTATTATTATTATTATTATTATTATTTGAAGTGCATGCTCAATTCTAACAGTCAAACAGCAGTATAAATATTGAATGCATTTAAATGTAGAAATATTTTTAAAAACATATTTCATGTTTTTCCTTTTGTATAAGGAGATTTAATTTTCCACTTCTTGTGTGTGATAATCTTATTAACTTTTCAAATAGGATCATTTCTATCTTTTGTTTCAACTACCTGTAATAATTATTATTTGCATGCTCCTTTTATAATATCTTTTTTAGATAAAGCTCTAAGCTGAAAGTTGTTGTGACCCACACCTTAAAATAAGAAATAAAAAATATTTTATAATTTGCAACTTGAGTTTTAAATTTTTATGGCAGTTGGGAGATTCTACTGTACCTTCTATATTTAGCAAAATCTTATTTTATTTAGGAAAGCATTCATAGTATATTTTATTTATAATGTTCGTACTGCCAAACATCAAAAAATTATTTATAAAAAATGCATTTTTAAAAGTACAACATTTAAAAGTAACTGTACAAATTTTGAATTCTATTATTGATAACTTATTATTATTGATACTTATCCTGGAAATAGAACTTCTATGCAAATAGTGATGTGCATGTTGTGATTGTATCCTTGAATGTATTTGTGTTTGAAAAATCCTTTAGTTAATTTATTCCACCCCAAAGCATCATATTCTTGTAAAAAACATAAAAATTTCTGAAGTAGACTCAGTTTTTTTAATTACATTTATTGCACCTAGTCTTGAAATTTAATCAATATAAAATCAAAAATGTTTGTGTGATAAAATATTTCAGGAAACCTTTAGATGATATAAATATATTAAATGTAAGTATCAAATAGTGCTTTAGTAATGAAGTAGTTAATGATTACTTATATTTAATATAAACTTTTAGAAATATATTTTTAACTTTAAAGAGTTTCCAAATCAGTTTTAAATAAGCAAATTTTTTATCTATTTCATTTTTACAAATTTCAAACAATAATTATCACTTTTAAAAAGACACTAAGTTGTAAATAAAATATTTACTAAAATGTTTGAATGAATCATAATTATTTATATCAATGTTGTCAAAAAGAATATAGTTTATTTGAATTTGAATTTCTTTAAATGTTTCCTTTTTTAAATGAATAAATATCTACTGAAAATTATTATTTCAAATATGCAATTTAAATAAATGCGAATTTACCCTTACTGCCTAGTAAAAATTAGTTTTAATTAATTTTAAATAAACAGGAGCAAGCAATGTCCACATATTATAAAATAGCAGCATTTCCTTTCAATTAAAAAAAACAATTAGTTAAAGTAAATTTTTTAAATTAAGTTATTTTTCTCTCTAATTCTTACTAATAAAATTATTTTAATATCATGACTTCTGTTGTTAAAAAGTTGAATGTGTGTGTGTGTTTATTACATAACTTTTATGTGTTGTGCTATTTATAAATGAAACACTTTTGATGTTGAGATTTGTATCTTCATTGTATGAGTTATACAAACAACTTTTTGATAATTTAGTACAGTTTTGAATGGTACTAATTTGTTTTCACATTGTTTGTAGTAGCATCAGATTATTTAATAATGAATTATTTCCAGATGTAACATAGATGTTAAATTACTATTTTTGGCACAAATATTTTATTAACTATCTTAAAAATTTCTTGTGTGGGAATACAAGAACGCTTAAACTCGTTTTCTGTAAAACATTTTAATAATAGTTTAATAACAAAGATTATAATGCTGAAATCAATTAAGAGAATTTTAATACCATTCATTTAAAATTGATAAAGGGATAACATATAATGGTAAGTTTTTATTTTAAATTTATATAAGTATTCTTATTTTGAGAAAATTTTATATACATTTGTTATAGTTAAAAATATATTTTGATGTGTTCTATTTGTTTTATACAGTTACACTGAAATGGATGTAAAATAAAACATTATTAAAATAAAAGTAATTGAAGATTATCTGTATCTTTTTTAATATAAAATATTAATAAATTGAAGCATTTATGATTAATTGCAGAAGTAAATTATTTTGGTAAAGATATTGGTCAATGCAATCTGGTAGACCAGTTTTAAAAAATCATGTTTTTGTAGGGAACCACCAATTTAGCAATTATTAATGGTCTTTAGATCATTTCCATTACTTGTTCAAAAATTTGTGTTGTATCATTCGTTGTCCACTGTGCAGAAACAAAATACTTAAATAAACTCTCTAATACAACATTAAATGAAAAAGAAAAATAATAATAATAATATAAAATTAATTATAAAATGCATAATTAATTAAAATTCAATAATATTTAGATAAAAATTTAAGTTAAGAACATTTATAATGGGGTTGCCAACATTGGTTTCAAACAAGGACATTATTTAGTCTAATGCACCCGACTAGATAACTAATCTTCCCTGCCAGTATATAAATTTTTAAAAAAATCAATGCTTTTGTTGATGCTATAATTTGATTATTAACCGATTTTTATCATCCGAAAAAGTGTAAAATTGGTCCATATCCCTCCCCCCCCCAAATTATTGTATAAACATAAAAATATTTAAAAGTGAAAAGCAAAATGGCATGTACAACGTATTTATAACTTTATTTAATTCAATGAAATTATACATTAAAAATAATACGAGAAATTAATTTTAATAATTTTACACAGCATGATTACACTTGAAATAATCAAAACAAAAGCCACAATATAAAATGATTTTTTTTCTCCTTTTTTGTGATTAACAAATTATACGAAGTTCAAGAGCCTTTTGAGAAAAAATTATTTCAATAAACATTAAAAAAATATTAACCAGTAAATCTTAATAATTAAGATGGCCATGGCATAATTTCTCATGTTGCTAATGCTTTTTTTGTGTGTGATTTATTTTGTTCAATTTTTTATTATTAAGTTGTGCTTGCGTGTTATATTCAATTTTTTTGGAATAGCTTTAAAAATAAAATTAACTGTTTAAAAAAAATCCCGTGATTTTTTTTTTTTTGTAAACTTTTTAAAATTGCCGCTTAACGCGGAATTTGATCTTACTTTAGAATCATGGCTTATTTCTAATTCTCTATAATTATACAGTCTAAAGTTATTTCCTTATGTTCATTAAACTAGAGCTTACATCAGCACCTTGATGATAACGATTCAGAAATTTCGGTATATATAGGATGTGAATGGCTTAAAATGACGGTATAAACGATTTTGTTTTGTTAAAATTAATGTTTAAATAGACATACATGTATTTTTATCAACATTATAAGCAAAAGTTAATTGATACTTATTTCTCAATTTTCTTTTAGGAAATCAAATGACATTAGTTGAAATTAATGACCATCTAGAATAAATGGATATTTATTGTATTGTATTTACTCTGACATTTATGTCTAATCGGAAATATGAGTCATTAATACAAAAACACACACGTTTAACTGAGATCTTTCATCTATGCAATAATTGTATCAAATATTGCATTGACTGTTGAAGCTCATTGACATAAATCATAGAAAGGGCTACGCAAAGAATAAAGGCACTTCCATTAGTGTAATCCATTGTAGTTGTCAAATATGTTTGAGTTTTCCTCAATTATTCGATTTCTCTGTTCTATAAATATCCTGCCTTCAACATCTTATTTCAAACTTTCTGTTCATTACATCCATACGGAGGAAGGATTCTTATATTCTTGAATATAAATTTACATTTACAGCAATCAAAAAGTAATTGAAAAATTTTCGAGAAAATTGCCTTTTTTTCCCCAAGATGCATGAAATAGCATTTCCTGACTCGGAAGTTATTCAGAAATTGCCGGAAGGTATGTACCACATCGATTCTATGAAACCTGTACTATTCTTATTTACTATCAATGGCCTTTCGATTCGAAATCGAAAATTAAGAAAACCGCTTTTATTTTTACTTTCTTTGAAATTCCACGCATTGTGGTTCATTACAACAATTGCTAACTTCTGGTGTTTGACAGACTTTTTGTCTTCACTGCAAATTTTTACTATAATTACCAAAACCATAGCTCTTGCAACCTGGTGGACGATTCGCTACAAGAAAAAAGATCTCGAAGACTTGTTGCTGTTTTTGAAATTTATGTGGAAGCATTTACATATCGAAACAAATTTATCTTCTCGTATATTCATCAAATCTCCACCGTGGCTTATACTTGTTGCATCTCTTCTCCCTGCTGTAATATGGATTGTGATATCAGCTCCTGAACTTGACAGCTGTGTGATCTTTCAAGCCACGCTGCAGTCCAAGTTTTTGTATCTAGGCATCTACTTTTTACTGCTTGTCGTACAACAGTACATTAATTGGTGTATACCACTTGCAGCAGGCTCATTTTACATCTGCTATTGCAAAGAACTGAGTCGAGTCACGACGAAACTCACTGTTGCATTAAAATCGGGAGAATTGAGCAACACCGAGGTTCGGAAATACTACCGTATTCTGATAAAACTTATTGTGAAACTAGACCTTGCTTTGTCACTGCCCATACTTTTGTGTTTGACTCGATGTTTCATGGAATTTTTCAGAGCTCTGACGCTCTATTTTGAATATTCGAAAGACACGTATGAAATCAAGTACGTAGTCTGTGCAGTATTCTATACATTTGAGAGCGGCGTTTTGTATATAGCTGTAATTCTTTTTGCGGATAAATTACAAATCGAGTGCAATGTGCTACGAAAGTCCTTGCTAAGATACCCCGACATTCATAATGGAAGGAATACTTGGAAAGCGATAGAGAAATGCTCTCAGCTATTCGAAGACAAAGAAGACATCAAATTGACAGCGTGGAAAATGCTTCGTTTGAAGAAGAAGGTGCTGTTTACGACGGTGACGTCACTCTTGACTTACGGCATAGTTCTTCACCAATTTCACCCCAATTAATGCTTGTTTCGGTCACGCTATTAATTGCAATTTCAATCACGATACTCCTATATGAAAGGTGAAAAGAGCAGTGCATTTTATGTTTATGCTAAATGAAGAGTCAATTTCTTTAAATAATTTATGACATAGGAAACAGATTTTACAAAAAATTATTACATAGAAACTATTGTGCATAGATATATGCGCACATCTGTAAATTGTACAGTAAGAAAGTTCGATTATCTTTGCAAATTTCAATGTATGCTTCACATTGAAATTCTAGTCTCATGGTGATATTTTAGTTATTACCATATGTTATTCAATACTTACTTTCTAAATACAAAACTTCTATTATCCTAACTTTCAATGTTTTAACTGTTTCAATGTCTGTTAATGAAATGAGGTGAAAACACTTTTTTTTCTTCTTTGGCATAATCTTGTAAGAAAAATTTCATAGGATTACTCCTTTAATTAATTAATAATTTGCACAAAATATTGTCCGGCATTCTAAATTCCGGTCAACGCTGTGTAACAGTGTTTTATGGCCTTTTGTGCCAATGAGGATACTAAGAGATCTTGACCTCAAATGCGATTCATCCTTTCAAAATCATTTGCCAGGAATTGATAGGCTATACAACGTAAGTAAAATGTTATTTTACGATCATAACACCTAGAGAATTGCCTCTTTTATGAACATCTGAATTCTTTTGAACAGAACTGGCCTATTAGAGTCGATGCAATCATTATATGTATGCCGGCATCCTGGCGTAGGGGTAGTGCGTCTTCCCCGTGCTCTGGGCGTCCTGGGTTCAAATCCAGGTCCAGGCATGCTTTTTCTTCTGTGTTCTACCTGCAAGGTGTATGAATGTGCCCCCATGTAAAAAGAGACTGTGCAAGCGAATGTGATGAGTGAGTAGCAAAAGTTATATTCTTGGTTTAGTTGGCGGTACTACAAAACAAGAGACGTTAATCAGACTTAAATCGCTGACTACCTCAGTGAGCTTGTCCATGGTAAGTGCCATAGGAAACAACAACAGTGACTATATGTATTGCGTGCTCATTCCCTATTAGCACAAGAATTTTTGCTATATATCTGCGATGTTTAATATTCTGAATGCCGGCCAACATCGTGCAGTTCTAGTAATAATTTTGTTTATCAATTTATGCTAATATGATCGACTTCAGCTTGAATTCAGTGTTTATATTTATGAACGTTATATTTTGCTATCCGTTCGATGATTAGAAAAGAAAAATACCTTCAAGTATATTTTTGAAGTTATTAAGTTTAATAATATTACTTTCAACAATTATGTCATTCAAACTTTTTGCTATTAATGAAAGGTTTTGTGCTCATCCTGAAATACAAAACCAAATAATTTTAATTATTTTGCCTTAGATAATTGTAAATATATGTTTAAAGATAGCTTTCATTTATTTTTCTAAACTCATTAAAAGCTTTCATTGAGTGTTCTAAATTGTGAGGTGAAAATTAATATTCATGTTATTACTCTCAATGAATTTTACTATAGGAAATTATCTGTTCAATGTAAAAAGATTTAATTGAGCTAATTCGTGCACGGCCTGGAGAGGATTTATAATTATTAAATGATGTATTTCATAAATGAAAGAATGAAAATGATGTTAAATGTCATCAAAAATGTATTTATGATTATTTGCAAGTACACTGTGTCTACAAGTTAAGTTCTTATTTTTAAGTTTTATGGAATTAAATATACTTCTGTGGAAATTTCGACTTGAATTTATTAAAAGAAGTATCAATATTGCTTTGTAAGATTTTTCAATTTCATTGGATTCATGTTTTAACTCTTTGGTTCCCATTTTCTTCTGAGTTAATATTATTAAGGCAAATAGTTATTGAATTTTTCAATAATAAAATTGCACCTCTTGGTATGTTATTAACAAAAGTTGAAATTTCCAGCTGTGACGAGCTTTATAAGATCTTATGTTATGCCATACAGCTAATATATATCACCATTTTAACCCTATGTGCTATATCGACCGGGGGCCCCTCAGGGGCTCACCTTCTTTAGGTGGGTACGGGTGTCCCAATACCGAGGTTCCCAGGGATCTTTACTCCATTTATTGTTTATTCTCCCCTGCGCCTCTTTCTATCTGCTTGAGCCTTCTTTCCCCCGACGGCAAGCGAGGGAGCTCTCCATGAGAAGCTGTCGCCGCTCTGTTTGCTTCTTGCTTCTCATGGACAGCCAAAGTCCCCACGTGTTGGCCGTGCGTGGCGACCCTTTGGATGGGTGGTGCACTGTGGTCCCCGGTGTATCAATCGGCCGGTACCTAACCACATGAGTGATTAGTCTGCTAGGGATCAAGCGAAGGGGTTACTCCTTGGGCTTGGCGTTAAGGGTGGTCACTGTCCCCGGGGGTAACTCCCAGCGTATAGGTTCCAGTTAGCATTATAGTAAGTGCTGAGGCTAGGAACATCTAGAGCCAGTTACTGCTATCCCTTGTTGGGCTCCGTGGTGGGTGATGCCGCTGGGCCTGAATTCTTTTCTATATCGTATGGGCTCCTCCAAACGTGGTCCCTTCAGTGGGCGTCATATTGTAAACAATACTTCTAATTTTGAACAGTTTGATCATTTTTTTATTATTAAACGTATATCTGACACAAATGAATCTTTCAACACAGTATCTCCTTTCTTAGTGCAGAAATCTATCTCCGCAACAGTTGGAGAAGTAGCAACTGTTAAAAAAATGCGATCTGGTGACTTACTTGTCGAGGTTAGTACTCGAAAGCAAGCCCAGAATATTCAAAAAGTTAAAGATTTAGCCACAATACCCGTTACTGTTAACCCTCACTCATCATTAAATACATCGCAAGGCGTCATCACTTGCGGTGAAATATTAAACCTCTCTGTAGAATATATTCAGGATGAACTGAAACCGCAAGGTGTTACGAACGTTCGCCGCATTACGATCCGGAGAGAAGGACAAATACTAGAAACAAAACATCACATTCTTACTTTTAGATCGCCTAAACTGCCAGATTTCATATATGCAGGTTATATAAAACTACCCGTCCGGCCATATATCCCAAACCCACTTAGATGCTTCAAGTGCCAACGCTTTGGGCACTCGAAAGCAAATTGCCGTGGAACTGTCACTTGCGCTCGTTGCTCAGAAAAAGGGCATGAAAGCCAACAGTGTTCCGCACCAGAAAAGTGTGTGAACTGCGGTGGCGATCACACATCCTACTCTCGATCCTGCTCGCGTTGGCAATTAGAAAAACAGATCACAACTCTCAAAATTAAAGAAAACTTGACTTATCCCGAAGCTAGGCGTAAGGTTCTAGCTCAAACCCCTACACCTGGCAAAACATATGCTTCTGTTGCGCAAAAGTCATTTTGTGCAAACTGTTCTTGTACAAACTGTGCAAAAAATTTCCCGTCTACCAAACAGCTAAAAAATATTTCTTCTGATACTGAATACTCCATCAGTAGTACTCCTGAAACCCCTGCTGTTTCAAAAAAGAAACCAAAGAAAAAAGCACAAAAATCGCTGACATTGAAGCTAGCAAAACGTGGTCCTACATTACAAGAAGTTCATAAGAAATTGAAAAAGTCAACATTAAAGAATTCCGTCGCTTTGGGGCTTGCGACGCAAGGTAACGCCCATAAGGACTTAACGTCCATTTTTGGCATGCCAAATAGCCCCGATATTAAACTGCACCCGTCCGATGATGAGGATGACTTGGAGATGAGTTGCGAAAGTGAAGCAATTCAAACTAAAGCCTCTAAAATATTTCCTTCAAAACCGCTCTCTTAATGGGTACTTTCCTCTCATGGAACTGTCGTGGTCTTCGCTCAAAATTTCAAGACATAAAATCCATTTGCAATATTTTTCATCCTGTTTGCTTCGGTGTTCAGGAAACTTTCTTGACACCCAACATTATTATTAAATTACGCGGATATAGCTGTGTTCGGAAAGATGCAGACACTGGATCTCATAGTTCTGGTGGTGTCTGTATCTTCACGTCTAATTTATATCCGAGCACACCTCTAAGATTGCATACTTCTCTTCAGGCTGTGGCTGTACAAGTTCATACTCGAGCGTTGGTCACAGTCTGCTGCATTTATCTTCCGCCTCATGATAGCATACGTCAACAAGATCTTGATACCTTAGTAGAGCAGCTTCCGAAACCATTCATAATAATCGGAGATTTCAACGGACACAGTACTTTATGGGGCTCGAATAGTACAAACTCTCGTGGGCGGCAGATTGAGCAGTTCATTGCTAAAAACGATCTCTGTCTGCTCAATAATAACGAGCAAACGTACTTCCACGCGCCCACACGTAGTTTCCACTGTATTGACCTTGCCATATGCTCTCCTGAATTGCTGCCAATGTTGAATTTTGCTGTCGGGGATGATCTGCACAATAGCGATCACTTTCCCCTAATCATCTCTCATGCTGGTAGAGGCGATACTACTTTTCGTCCTCCGCATTTTCTATTCCAGCGGGCTGATTGGAATACATTTTCCCAACTTGCTATTATTAATGAAACTATGGTCAGGGATTCAGATATTTCGAAGGCAATACAAAATGTTATTGAAATAATAATGAACGCCGCTAACACCACTATTCCAAAAACATCCCCACGTCTAAGAAAATTTCGTAGACCGTGGTGGAACGAAGCATGCCGCGACAGTCATAAACAGCAGAAAAAGATGTGGAATTTATTTAGAAGGTATCCAACTACTGAGAATTTGATTGCATTTAAAAGAGCCAAAGCGCTAGCTCGCCGCATTCGACGTCGTAGCCAGAGGGAATCATGGACTAACTTTGTTTCAACCATCACATCCACTACTTCCAGTAAACTTTTATGGAAAAAGGTAAAGGCTGCCAATGGGATATATCAAGAAACTTCGATTCCTGTTCTAAAAACTGGTAATATGATGTATTCGAGCCCATCAGACGTGGCTAATATTCTTGGCCAAGCGTTTGCACAAGTTTCCGCAACCGATTCTTACAGTCCTAATTTTCTGGCAATTAAGAATCGGGCGGAGCGGTTGCCTTTGCGATTTCAAACCCAAAGTACACTTCCATACAACTGTGAATTCAGGATGTCTGAATTGGAAACAGCGCTGACTCAAGCCCATGATACCAGTCCTGGTCCAGATGGAATCACATATAACATGCTTCGCCTTTTAAATACCATTTCACTGTCCAATCTGTTACTGCTTTTTAACAGAATATGGACTGAGCAGAAATACCCTTCACAATGGCGAGAAGCTATTGTGATTCCTATTTTAAAACCTGGCAAAGAACCATCTGTCCCTCTGAACTACAGGCCCATTGCTCTTACAAACTGTCTGTGTAAGACCTTCGAGCGCATGGTCAATGCTCGCCTAGTTTTCGAATTAGAAAAACAAGGATGCATCTCCCCGTTGCAGAGTGGTTTCCGGAGAGGTCGTTCTACCTTCGACAACCTCGTTCTACTGGAAACCCAAATACGCAATGCTTTTGTAAAAAGAAACCACCTTGTTTCAATATTTTTTGACATTGAAAAGGCATACGACCGTGCATGGCGCTACGGCATACTTTCAACACTTTTTACTCTAGGTTTTAGGGGTAACATGCCCATATTTTTACAAAACTTTTTGACACAACGTTCCTTTCGTGTTCGAATTGGTAATGTTTATTCTAATCATTTTATTCAATCTGAGGGCGTTCCGCAAGGCAGTGTCCTCAGTGTCACTCTTTTTATTGTTCATCTGAGCCAGATTTTAAATCATTTGCCTTCATCTGTTACTGGAACACTTTATGTTGACGACCTGCAGATCTCATGTCAAGGCAGCAATATGAGTTTAATAGAGCGACAATTACAAAGTGCAGTGAATAAATTGTTATCCTGGTGCAAAAATAATGGTCACACTATCTCCCCAGAGAAGAGTAAATGTGTGCATTTCTGTCGCAAAAGAAGCATTCATCAAGACCCCAATATTCAAATAAAAGGTTCTCCGATTCCCGTTGTGAATGAAGTACGGTTTTTGGGAGTGATTTTCGATCGAAAGCTCACCTTCCTCCCGCATGTTTTAGAACTCAGGAGAAAGTGTGAGAAGACATTAAACATTTTGAAAGTGCTCTCCAGAACATCTTGGGGCGCCGATCGTACCTCCCTTCTACGAATTTATCAAGCAATAGTTCTCTCTAGAATTGATTACGGTTGTATGGTTTATGGTTCCGCTTGTTTGTCTGTCTTGAAACGGCTAGATACCGTCCATCATTCTGCTTTGCGCATTTGCTCTGGTGCGTTCCGTACCTCCCCAATTGAAAGCCTGCATGTTATATGTCACCAGCTACCTCTCTCTTTAAGACGAAAGAAACTGTCTGCCTTATTTCATTTCAAAACAAAATCTGTGCTAAAGCATCCATTAAACGAAATTTCTCTCCCAGTTGGTCTTCGTCGCCTATATAATTCTCGGCCCTCTCACATCCTTCCCTTTTGTGAGAGAGCCCGATTGCTTTTGCCTGACTCGGACCTTAACACTGTACGCGTTAAAGCAACCAATCCTCATTGTTTCCCTCCCTGGGACATCCCACAGTTTTCGTTCTTGAATCCTTTTACGGGATTCGACAAATTAACTGATCCTTGTGTTTTCCAACAGCTATTTTTGTACCACCGATTTCGGCATTCGTCTTTTGTGCCCATTTTTACGGATGGCTCTAAATCAGATGGTTATGTTGGTTGTGGGATCATTCTTCCATCTGAAACACTGAGCCACCGCCTGCACAATTGTTGTTCAGTTTTTACTGCTGAGTTAGTGGCGATTTTCTTTGCTCTTCAGAAAATTTCAACCTCTACTCAGCGCAGATTTGTTATCTATACAGACAGCATGAGTGCATTGAAGACATTTTCTCACTATCAAAATCGGATGCATCCATTTGCCATTAAAGTTTTATTCACTTTACAATTATTAAAAAATGATGGGTTTGAAATAATTTTCTGTTGGGTACCGAGTCATGTCGGCATTTTGGGGAATGAGAAAGCGGACTTGGCTGCAAAAACTGCAACGACCTTTTTAAACATAGGAATTCCCTTTTGCGACATTAAAAAGTCTATCCATCACTACATCTGTTCTAAATGGCAAAATTCATGGGATCTGCAGATCCAAAATAAATTACATAGTTTTAAAACGGACATTTTTGATTGGCCTGTTCACCCTACACGTGAGATGGATGTTAAATTGACTCGTCTCCGTATAGGGCATACGCGCTTCACTCATAAACATTTGTTGCTTGGGGAGAATGCGCCCATGTGCAACAATTGCCAAGTTCAATTTACTGTTTTTCATATCTTGATTGAATGCCCGGTTTTTAATTGTTATCGTACTCATTTTTTTATCTCGTCTCCTACATTACAAGACTTGGTGGGTGAGAAATACCACCCAAATGTTTTTAAATTTTTAAGTGCGATTGGTTTTTTAACTTGCATATAGAATATTTATTTTTCTGTTTACGTTGAACATTTATTTTAAGTTCATCTATCATTGTTTTAAATTTTCACAGCAAATATCTCCAAATTGTCTCTGAAATTTTTGTTTGAATCATTTTTATACTATTTTAGCTCAATATATCTGTGTTAATTTAACAATCAAGTGTATTTTATATCTTTTACCATTTGATTGGCGCAGTATGGCCAAATATGGCTCTTGTGCCAATAAACTCCAATCAACCAACCAACCATATCGACCGAGGGCCAAGGGGAATATAAGAGCATCTGAGAGCCGGTCATAGGAGAATACCAAACAGACAAAGCATTAATGCATATATGCCTGTCTTTTTAAATAAATCTGAAGAAAAGGTGGAAAAAAATAATACACTGCTGGGTCATTATTTGCGCTCAAAGAAAGCCTTTAATACAACTAAGGGGCAAAAAAATTTGCATTGTGTTTCGGAATCGATTTACCCTCTCTATTCCACTGCTGTGGAATTTTAAGTAATTCTTAACAGCCATCGGAAATCCTAATCCCATTAAACCAGCTAGATTGGTGCCCCCAAAACTTTCTTGCATACTCTCTAAGAAACTTGTCAGCGCAGCGAACATCTTACATAGCATTGTCGTACAATATTTATAAAATATTAACTTTTGGCGTGAATTTAGTATTTTTACTAAATCTATCTTGTTATACTTGACTGGTTATTTGGCGATTAATCCATGGCGTGCGTTAATGTTATCCAAAAATCGGATTCGTGTTTCTCAACTGATTGAAACAAAAATTATTATACTTTCTCTATACTAGGTATATGAGAAAGTTTTTTTTTTAAAAAAAAATGCAGATTTTATTGAAAAAACTGCTGAAAAAACTTCCTTTTTCTGAAAGTTCTACCACACCCTACGGAAATCGAGTGGCATATTGGATATTTGCATTCCTGCAGAATTTAGTTTAATTCCATTAATTTCCCGTTTTAAAGCCACACTAAGGTTATTATGGAATGGACCTCTAGTCTTGAACCACTGCCAAATGAGTAGGACAACACCTGAGCTGGCACCCCCTTTCTAAACCTCCCCACCAGCATACCAGTGGGATGATGTTTGGAACCGGTGGATACAGCATGCACCAGACCCGCAAACCTGACATTTCTTCGATGGGATCGGGCCTCGAACCTGTTTTGCTCTGAAGCCAAGATCTTACCACCAGGTCACCAAGGCCCGTATTCAGGTGGAATAATGTTGAAAGACAAAACGAAAATTTTAAACTTGTTTTTCGCTGTTGTTTTAGGAAAAACGACCATATAAATACCGTTTCAGATTATAAGAGAAAATTGATGAAGATCTAATCTACCAATCACTTTGTAATTTGATCTTCCAAATCAGTTTTAAATTAAAGACATAAATTTAATACATCTCTTAAGGCCACCAGGGACCTTTTAAATGACTTTTTGCAATTTTCACCTTAGCAATTTGAAATTTTACAGGCATTAAGAGTAACACTATAGGAGATGACACACAGAATTTTAAAGCATTATATTAATTTATTTATGAGTTAGAGGGGCTAATATAAAAAAAAATATTAGTGATAAATAATGTTGAGGGAAAATGTTCCAGGCTCTCCAATTTTTTATTATTACTTACTCTAACCCTTTTGAAACAAAAATTTGGATTAATCTTGAAGTTTGATTACAAAATATCAAAATTAACCAATTTAATAACTCAAAACTACTTCAGCTTTTTTTAAAGATCAGTAGTTTTAAGTTATTATATTGTTTAAATTTTATATTTTGTAATCAAACTTTAAGATTAATTCCAACATTTGATTCGCAAAGGTTAGAGTAAGTAATAATAAAAATTGGAGTGCTTTCGAACAAACTTGGAAAGCCTGGAACATTTTTCATTAACGTTATTTATCGCTAATATTATATTAACCCCAATAATTCAGAAATAAATTAATATAATGCTTTAAAGTTTTGTGTATCATCTCCTATAGTGTTACCCTTAATGCCTGTAAAGTTTCAAATTTCAAAGGTGAAAATTGCAAAAAGTCATTTTAAAGGTGCCTGTTCGCCTTGAAAAATTATTTTTTTCAGGTAAGAAAAACTAACAAAGAAATTCAAAGCGTTTAATTTTTGAAGCAGATCATAATACTTTTGAAAAACGCAATTTGTCGGGAAAAAATAAGATTATCAAAATTGGTGAACGTGAGTAATAACTAATTACTTAATGGCGTGACTAATACTATTAATATGGTACGTAAATAGCTGATTGCCTTAGGCTGTTAGTTAACTCTTACAACAAATAGTTTTATTCTTCAGATTCAATGTAACAAGATCTTAAAGTCACATAATTGTATAAATAGCCTATGACAACTATTTATATCTTTTATTTGTTTATTTCTGTAAGTACTGATAGTTAAAACTGTAGTAACCCACGGCAAAAAAAAAATGAGGCGGCGATAGCCTTGATGGTAGAACGTTGGATTTGCATTCCTTGTGTTTTGAGATCGATCCCCGCTGGCTGAAGACTCTCCAAGTATATGGTGGTTGGTACACGTATTCCAAATGAACAGCTGTTCCGCAAACTACTTTCTTATATGAAAATCTTTTATGTTATCGCTGCAATTGCTTCTCTTTATTCTCTTTATCTTATTCTCTTTATCTGCAAACACCGCAAAAGATTTAAAATTCAGTTGGGAAATAAATTCAGATTTGTAAACATCCATTGAAGCAATGATCTCAAATTACCTGAAATAAATTCCTTCCGTTTTCGCTATGTATTTCTCGAGAGTATTTCTAAGGGAGGGGGAAAACATTTGAATTTTGAAATATTTCGTTTCTTGTTAACGTCATATTTTCTAACAAGATTTCGATATGTACTACTCCCTCGATTTTCTTACGTGCATACACAAAAAGATGCTTTTTGTATTGTAACTTCTCGCCTTTTTCCTCACATGGTAATTGGCACTCCGAGCAGATGTAATGTCACCTGTTTCTCCTCGCACAATTAAGTGCCCACGGACCGCCAGATGGGGATCCTCTTAAATAGTAGAGCCATTGTGTCTGGTCATTTGTTGAATCCAGATAAAAAGCCACAGATCTGCGTTTTGTCATTTCAGATCGCTCCGTCATGTCCTCAAGGGTAAAACACGTTAAAAAAGTCAGATATTAAATTTTTCCCCCCATTATGAAAGGACTCCAAATCTTCATGAAATGATCAATCACCTGCAACCGTTGTCATTAAGTGTTGAAATCAGGTGGACTTTAGCCGGTGTTAGCTGTGAATTGATTATAATTAACGTGTGTCCAGGAAAGGATCGTGAATAGACATTCCCGTGGTCGACTGGAGACTATTGAGGAACATTGCTGAGCAGCATTCTGTGGCCGAAATTAATACGTGTATCTTATTGTTTTTCTAATTTATTTTATAAAACAAATTCGCATCGAAGTATAGATAGACTTCCCTCCTGAAACTTAATAGAAATTACAATTTTGATGCAAAAACTATATAATTAATTTGTTTTTTCTAGTTTGTTGCGTTATCAGCTTATAGATTTCATAGAGAAACAAATAAACATATATAAGCTGATAAAAAAATTACAATTTCAATAAAAATCGTACAATAACAAGGGATATACAATTTAAATGGGATAAATGAAAGCTACCAGCGTATCACAACTCCTTACAATCGTCGCATTTATTGAGGAAATCATGATTAAGTCGAAGGAGCACTTATCAGGAGACCTCGATCCTGATAAGTGCTAATTCCATTTGTGAAAAAAATAAATAATAATCATTAGTAGTCAAATCAGGTCTATACGGTGGATAGCACTACTGTTTCTACTTGAAACTTTGCATGAAATCTCAAAGTTTCGCAAGGTTTTGGATCTTGACACTGACTTCTGTCTGATTAAAGCTACGAAAATACTTTGTCAAGGATTCACCTTAAAGATTTATATATGTATTTATTTGCATTCAGATATTTTAATTTTAGAAAACAGTTTTTATTTCTGAAGTGGTAAATTAAAGCTGAAGTCTAAAGAGCAATATATCAAATGCTGAATTAAAAGAAATCTTTATTGTGTTTCTTATTTACCATACCAAAAGTTTCGGTTGATTCATTCACATATACATGATACAGAAAAAATGACGGATTACTTTTTTGTCAATGCCATTGATGGAATGTTGTTGTTGCTGTGTTCCGCTTTACAACGGAAGATGGGGCACAGAAGCTTCTGAGGGTATGGACTCCTGAGAATCCGAGTCTGACTTCTAGCTCACACACGCCACAAACCCTTTTTACGGGGCGGACTTCATTCATGCATTTCAATCTTTCATCGACAGATCGTAGTTTAAATCTGGAACATAGAACGATCTTCTTTGACCCAGTACCTCCAATGGTATTACTCTCGAGATGGAGAACTTTGTGGCCACGATACATTTAAAGCGCTTCAGCCACTACACATACAGAGAGTCTTCGTTTGGTGGGTTTGAACTCGCATCCCTTAGAATGCGAACCCAACACCCCAGCAACCAGGCTATCCCAGCCCTTAAGGAGTGATGTAGTATAAGCGATTTCTTTTTTCTTTGATAAGGAAGAATTACAGAAGTTCCAAAATATTCTGACTGGATATTACATCGATGTAACGAATAAGAAAATTTTATGACATTCTTTGCACAGCTGAATATCTTTGACTGAAATATTAAAATCATTAAATTGTTAATATTAAAAATCTATGCAGGGTGTCACAAAGCTATCTTTAATTACAAAAAGCTAATAAAAATACTGAATATACGATATATTAATTAATGGAATACTCGCTTTTCTAATTTTATTCTAGTCCGAAAGATGGCGTAACTAATGAAGAAACAATGATTATTTCACTAATTATCAAAATGGTTTCAATGGATTAATGGCGAAAATAGCATCAATGACGCATTCGCACGACCGATATAGCTTGCTACATTTTTAATTTCTCCTATAATTAGCATAGAAAAAATACAGTAATCGCCAAAAAATTCGGACTCGAGATTTGACGAATCTCCACGTTTTAGACTCAACTGTCTAACGTGTGCAATACATTTTCCCAGGTTTTATTTGCTGCAGTCATTAACATATCCTTTTTTTAAAAAAAATCAGAGCTTTTGTAAATGCATTGGCAACACGTTATTAAAATTATTATTATTATTTTGAAGATGCCCGTGCAGATAATAAAATTTTTATTTTTTGCTTATGGATTTTTGTTGATTATTTTTCATTTTCGGATTTTTGTTGAAGCCAAAAACCTCATCCCAAAAACAACATCATGATCTGACATGATAATAATTTCATCTATCTTACTCAAAATCGCTTTGAGTTAGACGGATGAAATTTGGTATACTGACTTTTCAACGAATTTTCAGATTTTTATCAAATTCTGAAGGAGCTCTGTTCAGGAAGTCCGTCTGGCCGGCTGTTTGAATATATTAATAAAATAATTATAAAACGAAGAGACCTAGGTAGATTAAATCCAGTACATAGATTCAACAACTATGGTGTAGACACCTGACAAATTTTGAGCCATATTCAAGCAGAAAATGTGCATCAAAATTCACTTTTGCTAGGATAAAAGGCCATTGAAAGCCACCGCGAAGACTCACATCAAGGTTTAAAATTTTGTATCCGAAACGACCAGATTTTAGTATCATTTTCGATAGAATTTAAATTTAAAATCAATTTGTCATTTAAAATAGTTGGAACATTTTTTTAGAGGATAAGGTTATAAGATTTATAAAGATCACAACATTCTGATAAAAGAAAGCCAATGATGTGGGGGGTGGGGGGTTGTTTGGCGCGAAGCCTTTAATCTTCTGATTCTGATAAAAGAAATTAACGAATAAGTAAAATTATTCAGCATAAGCAGATTTTTTCTGTAAATTTATTTAATATTATAAAATTTAATTAATATACATTATAAAAATATGTGTTATTTATACATACCTTTTCCAATAGACACCACAAATAATTTAATTAAATAATATAAGAAAGTTAAAATTAGCTACGTCACTGCCAAATAAAAATTGGGAAAAGGCACGAAAATTAAATTTATATATATATAAAAGTTTTAAGGTGATAGAAAAATCGTTTTTGTAAAAAAAAAAATTTCATAATTAAATATAGAAATACATCACCATTTTGCAAAATTTTTATTTATAGCAGTTCTAGTGAAACGTGTGAAAAAAATTTCTCCAACATGTCTGTACAGCAGTAATGAAAACTTTTTTACATTTAGTAGTTTGGAGAAATTATAGTAATCATCAAAAAATTCGAACTCGATATTTCAACGATCTCTATGCTTTAGACCCCCATGGCTCGGAAAATACATACATACATGTCTGTGACAAAGATAACTCAAAAACGCTCTCAGCTAAACGGTTGAAATTTGATATAAAATCTTTACACCAGATTTTCAGATTTTTATCAAATTTTCAGTAAAATCTGTTCAGAGGAAGTTCTGTTAATCCGAATGTTCGAATATAAATTAATGGAAAAACTACAGAACGAAAAAAACTAAACGGATAAAATTCAGTATAGATGGTATCTTAATTATTTCAGCAGTAAATAAAAATAAAACATATATTTAGGGGAGAAAAAAAAACGCTTTTTATAAATTTCATGAAAATTTTTAACTCTACTGAAATACGTGCTATATAAGAGAAAATATGTGTAAAAAAATTTTCAGATAGATTTTCGCATTACATAAGAAAAAAAAACCTCATTCAAAATGTCTGCAAAATTAAAAGGAACGCAATTTGAATACTATTTACTGATTTAATTTTTAATAAATTAACATATTTCGCTTTTGTTCGCACTTATATAGAAAATTGTAAATAAATTTATGAAAACAAATGTAAAATGGAGCTTATAATTAGGAAATCAATGGTCAAAAAATTTAAAATTGAAACTTATAATGAGGAATAACAAAAATAGTATTTATGACGGGAATTTGTAATTCATTTCATTAGAATCAGGAATATATACAAAAAGATACCAGAAAATTTTTTATTTCAAAACTTATTTTTTTAAAAAAAATTACCACCTTTGGCGCCAGCTCGTTCATTAGAAATTTTAATGATATTTGATTTCAATTAAATACATAATACATAAGTTAAAATTTTTATTCTCCTAAGAAGATGAGGACGATCACTTTTTCAGGTCATTGTGTGTGTGTGTGTGTGTGTGTGTGTGTGTGTGTGTGTGTGTGTGTGTGTGTGTGTGTGTGTGTGTGGGTGTGTGTGTGTGTGTGTGTGTGTGTGTGTGTGTGTGTGTGTGTGTGTGTGTGTGTGTGTGTGTGTGTGAATCAACTTAATAGAGTCATCTATAACATCACAGCACTTATTCTTATAGTCACAATTCATTACTATACAGAAATATCACTCTTATTCACTATCCAAATAACGGCGATATTAAACAGAATCCTTCTTTTATAGCTTTCAACAATGGGGGAAAATCACCCTTTTAAACATTTATATGAAATAATGAGTATGAATTTCAGAGTAACAATTTAAGCAGGATTTAGAAATTAAAAATAATAATTTCAGAGCAATAATATCTGCTGTTAAAAATTGTCAAGATTTCGAGAAAAAAAATTTCTCGACTTTTAAATTAGTGTAAATAAAAAGATATATTTTTTTATTAATAAGATAATGTGAAATTATTTTCTTTTGTAATATAGTATTAGACCGTCGATCTTTATCGCCAAATTTGAAGGCGTCGCCAAATAGTTGCTAAACCGCCATTACTTTAATAATTGGTCAAACCTTAACTGTCGTCCGCTCTTTTGTTGGTTTCTTTTGCGTCGACAGTTTATCGTCAAATTAGAATCCGTCGCCAATGAGTTACTAAACCGTTGATGTTGACGGTCTAATACATGAGTACCAGAACTATCAGGTAAAACCATCAGACTTTCGTTTAAATTTTTACTATGTTAAAATGGCGAATCAAAATCGCTTCGATAAACATAAATATAATTTCTTCTAACTTATATCTATACTAAATCTAGTAGCGGTCTGGGATGATCTGGTTGGTAGAGCGTTGGACTCGTACTTCTTAGGTTACGGGTTCGAAGCTCACCGGCCAAAAGATTCCCCGAGGGTATGGCGATTGGCGCTCGTTAAATCTGTTCGTGGTCGCAAAGTCTTTCGTATCGAGAGTAATATCACTGAGGGTACTGGGCCAAAGGTGATCGTTCTCTGCTCTAGGTCTAAATTACGATCTGAGATGAATGAATGAATTTGCATGAATGAAGTCCTTCCCATAAAAAGGGTTGTGACGTGTGAGTAGCTAAGTCGTACTCTTGGCCCTAGATGGCGCTACTTGTAAAACAAAGAGACGCATTTCTTAGCCTTAAATCATCTGCTGATCGTATCAGCAGGGGCTTGTCCAAGGCAAGTGCCATTAGTCACAACAACAACAAATTTGGCAACTGTTTGTCAAACGGTTGGTCTTTTACTGCGCTCACACATAAACTATTAATTTTTGTTTTTAGTGGTTATGTATAATGAAAGAAATAATAAGTTATCTAAGTAATCTACCAATTTATATTGATAATAAACATTAATTTGTATTTCTGAGTGTTGACATTCTATAGGCTAGACAATTTTACCTGCAGTTATCAAATTTAGCACATATACGCCTTTATGAGTGTAAAAATCTGTAGTTAGGAGTATTTTTTGGAATTTTAAATAATTACAAACTAAATTGATGTTTGGCATTTCTCCGAAGTAACTCTCGAAAACATTATAATTCGAAAATAAGTTTTACACCATTTCAAAGTTTAAATAACTGTCTTTTTAATTATATTAAATCGAGAATTTAAAGTTTTCCTGAATTCGAACGTTTTTTTTTTTCCGTCTCATTTTCAACTATAGTTTACAATGTTGCCAGTAACTCAAACCGTGCTCATTGTTCCAACAATTATTCTTTCTTTCATTGTTGAAAGCTGATGAAGAATTGTGTTCAATATCCGTGTAGTTTACAGGAGATATAAAAACAATAAAGCTACAATATTGCAAAATTTAGAAGACGGATGAACTGGATATTTACTTGTTTAATATTACTCCGACTTTTTGAGACTGTCTTCATTGGAAAGATTCACCTAAGTAAAAGGTAAGAGAGTTAAAATAACGTGGTTTTAATACCCAATGATATGGCGGAATCATCGGCATGAAAGTATATTTACGTGATTTAACTAGAATTAAAAATTGCCAAAATGTCCGGCGAACCAACTGGTTGCCCAAATAAGAAATAGAATTGTGATAAAAAAAAAGTATCATAAAATCAGCTAATCTAACTTTTAAATATTCCAACAAAACATCGAAATTCTTCATTGTACTTTTTTATGGATCAGGTTTTTTTAATGTCATTTATAACATCTGAATCTTTGCAGGGGTTGGTTTTCGGTTTCAGAGGCGGAAAAGTGACAATAAAAATTTTATACAACTTTAATATTTTTACCATAAATTTCGTAATAAGAACTTTCAAAACCTTCACTGTATAATTCGTCTACATCAACGGGAAACGGATATACGAAATTAGTTTTTTTATTCCAGGAATCTGCTTCATGCTTTAATTTATTTGTTTATACAATTATATCTTCCTCTCTCTCTTTTTATCCATTACGTGGAAAGAAGCTTCAGTTTGGTAAAGAAATAGTGCGATTTCACTATTTCTTCCATTTTTATTTTCCTCTTCTTGATTTATAAAAGGAAAATAAAATGTAAAAGAAATTTACTCATATCTTTAGTGGAAATGGAAAGAGGAAATTTGCCAAATGTTATCCTAATTGTTAATTTTTTTAGTTCAAAAATTAATTTTTCTTTTAATTTGTATTAAAGGCTATCAACATTATAATTAAAACACTTCTACAATAAATTGTTTTTAAGCTAAAAAAAATTTTAAGCTTCTACAATAAATTGTTTAAAAAAAAACTTTAATAAAAAATTACAATGCGATCATTGCATTTTTTTTTTCAGATAACTTTATAACCTTAAACATTTTTAAAAACATTCCAGTTTTATAAAATATTTAGTGACAAAATATAAAAATTTTCTGTTTATACAGTTTTATATTGACAGAATTTTCCCTATAATAAATCATTTATGAGTACTGTAATCTTGAATTAAAAATCTCATCCTTTCTATTTACAATTATTTTTAAAAATCTCGAAAATGTTTCAAGTTTTGAAAAAAAAAAGTTGAAAAATGTGTAAAGCTTGACACAAACACGAATCATTGATTAAAATTCAGAAGAAGAAAAAGAAGAAGAACGTGTAGTCAATACAAATGGCACAACTGGATGATCCTTAACATTTAAAATTCCACAGTAACAAAGTGGCGGTAGCTTCATAAGCTAGATAACATCTACGATACTGAAGTATACTTTCGATGTTGTGGTTATGATACTGTGTTACTGGCCCTAGCGTCGCGGGTTCGTACCTTGACCTTCAAATGCCACTTTGGTGACCTTGATAAAGTAACCTTCTGATCTATCATGGCGCCATCTACCAGCAAAAACAATGCCTTCAAACCCACTTGACTCAGTTAGAAAAAACAAAAAGTCGTTAGACCCATTTGACGGAGCAAGCAAAAAGCCCATTAATTCAGCAAGCAGCGCCCCACATTCGCTTCCCAACGCACTCACACGTTCGCCTTAACGCTTAGCACTTTAAAAATCGTTCATTTCTCCGCCGACTCATTGGTGGAGGAGTACTGTGGTGTTGTGGTTATGTTACTAGGCAATTGACCGTAGCGTCGCGGATTCGTACTGCGACCTACACATGGCTCTTCAATTCAGAAAGAGAAATTTTTCAGAAAATTCTATCGTATTTTTTTGTTTTTTAATCTTGTACAGAACATTGGAAGAAGTCCTGTTGCCAAAAAAATTTATACGTTCTCAATACTTTTGAGTCTTTTAAGTGATGAGGGCATGTTTACAATTACAATTTTATTTTGGAAAGGGAATAGTACCATTATTAGAGAAAACATAAGTTTCAGGAAGAAAACACCAGCGGTTTCTTTCTTTCCCCCTCTCCCCCTTTCTTTTCTCCCTAACATTTCTGTGTGTGGGTGTGGGTGTGTGCCATGATATTTTAAAATTTATTTTAATATTTCTTAATTTTTAGCTTAATTCAGCCCATATAAAAGTTATTCTAAAATATTCTCTTATTTCCTGATCCCATTCCCCTTTTTTTATTTAATTAAACCAACTGAAGTTTTATGAAAATGCTGTGTCATCAGTTCCACGTACCGAGTGAAGAGATAGAGAATTGCTGATGTAAATAGATTCTTCTAAAGGATCGCTTGTCAAGGTCAACAAGTGTGAGAATTCATGTCAGAATCGCTCGTCAGATGTATCAGGATCTCATGGGCCAGGGATAGATGAGAGATTGTTTAAAATATCAAGCTCGAATTCTTTGACAATTAAAATATTTTTACTTTTTATGCTTCATGTTCCACAGAGTAAAGAAACTGTCTGTCAGGCACTTTTGAAAACATAAAATAATAAATATGATTCTTATTTTGATGGAAGCGTAAAATGTTAACATGTAGCAAAAATTGTAACAAATTGTACCAAAAAAATATATAGATCACAAAATCATCATCCTTACTAATAAATGTTACTTTACAAAGTGAAAGTAAAAGTTTCACAATCGGTACGGTGAAATAGAGTTATTGCTAATTTCCTTGAGATCTGAAAAGCATCACTGCATGTGCTATGACGTCAAATGGAGATACGACGCTCCTAGATAACACTTAAAAACAAGTTTATCATTGAATAATAAAAATAGTTGCTTTTATTTGACAACTCTACAATTTATAAGTGGGGCATCAGTTGCTGAAAGAGTGAGATAGACAGAGAGTGAGAGAGAAAGAAACGAAAGGTGAATATCATCGAAGGAAACGAGCTAAAATGTAGAAGAGGAAAATGTGTTTTTTGATAATGTGGATACGAGCCTGTACGATATGCCTGTAAAGTGATATTTGTGGATGGAAGTCCAAACATTGGCCTAACATTACTCTTCGCATTACGTCTAACCACTAAATGCCATTTATTCAGACGGTTATTTGTTCATTGACGAGATGCGAAACACTGGAATGAAAATATGGATCCAAAATAATCAATTATATATTTAATAAAACAATTTAAACTATTATATATTTAATAAAACAACAACCAGGTTTAAAAAATGGAAATTATACTAAACATATCATAAAACCACATGTGCAAGCATGATGAATAGCTAAAAAAAATGAAGTAGCATATATAGATGGAGCAATATTTTTATGTCGGACCTCATTGAAGGAGCCCTTCTTATAAAGCGTTCTTAGCCCATGAACGAAACAAAATGTTAAAAAAAAGAGACTCACTTAAGGAGTTTGTTTCGCAAAATGAGAGACGGCGGCACATTGTGATGTCACGTGCATGATTGGCCTGCATCTGGAATATCAATTTGTGTTGAGCGTTTATTTGTTGAAAATCTTTATTTATTTATTTATTTGAAATAACTAATGATGGATATCATTGTCGAACACCACGGTGAAAAAGTTCAACAACTGCTCATAAAGTTATAAACAACGAGTTGACGGCTATGATTATAGACCTAAAATTGGATAGCAACGGTATCATGAGTTGATGCACAATCAAAACTACCTAGATTTGGCCAAGGTGTGAACAAGAAAGGAGGAATAGTAACTTCATCAAAGCAACAACCTTCCAGAGATGCTGAAACGTGAGGAATTATTACTGTGTACGCTGAGAAACATCACCCTACAAATTTATCTGAAAATAACGTTGTTCTAGTCAGATGAATGCCAAATGAAAAAGTATGAACAACTGATATCTCATTTTCGCTTAATTTTAACTAGCAAATTGAAAACGAATCCTTTAGACAACTTTTTTATATAAAAAAATATTTTAAATAACAAATTACATAATTATAAATTTATGTGAGTTTTTTTTTTTTAGAATTAAAAAAAGATTAACGCTACGTAAATTTCTATGGGAAAACGATTTTTTCGTTAACGCACAATTTCTTTTATTCGTATTTCGTATTTCAAGTAATCATTAGGAACGAATTATTAAAGTAAGTTTCTATTACATATATTTTCTCAGCGATAACTGTCTCGTTTCTTCTGCATTTGGCCATCTTCTATTTTGGTATCAAGTGACTGACTCAGACAGGTTTTTAAGTATGCGAATGAATAATAAATACTAGTAATTATGGGATCGTAAACTTCACATTTAACTTAATTTTTTTCTTAAAAAAAAGAAGTTAAGGAATAGAAACGAGCAAAGAAGAAGAACAAACAAGAAGGTTGCGTTTCTATGTTGTAATTTATTATATCTTCTTTCCATAGGATAGTTAAAAGTAATTACTATTACACTGAAGTACCAGAAACACTGGTACACCAATCTAATATCTTATAGAGTCTCAACGAGCACGCAGAAATGTCGTAACAAGGCGTAGTAAGGATGGAATTTGGGAATATACTTTGTAGACAATTCACACCAGGATTCCTGCAAGGCAGTCCACAAAGCTATCGGACTGAGAGGCGGTAGAGATCTCCTATGGACAGCGCGTTGTAAAACATCCCAACGCGCTGTCGACGAGCTCGATAATGTTCATTTTAGGAGGTCAAGAGAGGGAAAGAAATTCATAAAAGTGCTCTACAAGTCACTCGGTAGCTATTGTAGACCCGTGTGGTAGCTCATTATCCTATTGGAATTGTCCATGTCCGTTAGAATTCGTACTGGACATGAAAGGATACAGGTGTTAGAAAGGATGTTAAAGTACGACTGACCTGCCATGGTCAGGTCTAGACGTATGAAAAGCCCCATTGCATGACATTTGCGCAATCCCCATGCCATCACAGAGCCTACACCAGCTTGAATACTTACTTGCATGAATGTGGGATCCATGCATTCATGGGCTTTTCTCCACACCGTACAAGGCCATTCGTTCGATACAATTGGAAACGTGACTCGTCAGACCAAACATAGTTTTTCCAATCATTAAGAGTCCAATGACAGTGTTGGTGAACCCAGGTAAGGCGCAGAGCTATGTGCCTCTATGTCTGCCGTTGCGAAAGCCCATATCAGTTCAGGAACTTTGCACAGTGCATACGCTGATACTTGTTGATGGACCTGCATTCAAATCCACAGCAATTTGAAGAAGCGTTGAACGTCTATCTCATGTAACGATTCTTATCACCTGTCAAAGATCTTGTTCTGTCAAAGTCTCTTTCCATCCACACCACTATCGAAGATTCGAAGTTTTACCAAAAACTTGATATTGACGGTATACCCTTGCAATGGTCGTAGGTGAAAATCCAAATTTCATCGATACTTCGGAAGTCCTGAACCCCATCTCTTCTGCATCGATGATTAGTTGCCGTTGAAAATCACTTAAATCTTGAAAATTTGCCCTTCTAACCGCAAGAATTCTGTGTAATAGCCTTCCTAGACACCTGTTGTCTTACATACGCACTGACGATGGCATCACGTTACGCCGATTGGTTAAACACCTATCTTATTTGCATACGACTTGCTATACCAATTTTCATTGTATTTTTGGTAATCCTTAAGAAATTTGAGGACTGCTAATCCATACTATTCGAATATTTTCTTTAAGCATAATTTCTATTTTACATTAGGCATTTCATTTTTTCAGTGAACCATTATCTATTTCAAAACGATCCAGGGATTAGTTTTGAATTGAGTATTCGTGAGCATCAGCGGAAGGAAACAAAACTTTTAACTCTTAAATCGGCTGGAGCGTAGAAAGTTATCTCAACGAATATCACCAATAACGGCTGGAACGTAAAAAATTATTCTTTGGACAATCAAACATCGCCTTTTGTAGGAAATCCAGGAACTGGATAATCGCTAGTAATGTGTTCATGTAAGAATTTATTTACATTTAAAATTTAATACAAATAAAGATTTTTTTATTCATTTTAAGCTCTCTGCCAGCGTGTATGAGATTTGAAAATACAATGTTTGTTAGTTAATCAATGACAATCTTATTAGAAGTAGAAGGTGTTCAATTATTATTGTCGGGATTTCCGTACTTTATAACTTTCGAATAAAAAACATTCCGCAAAAACTGATAACGTATTCGAAAATTACGATAAGAGAATTTTACGTGACAACAATGCAATTTCAGCGCATTTGCAGTCTGGGTAATTATGACGTCATCAAAAAAATAGCAACCGTACAAGAAAAAGCAATGAGTGTATTGTGGTTTTCCGAAACTAAATCAGTCATAACTACACAACTTCACTTCAGGACCACGTACAAGAAAGATGCTTCTTCGGATAATTCGGATAATCTGATGTTTCTTCGGATTCTATCAGACCCTGGTTAAAACAATTTTAGGAAGCTGGTTGCGTTCTACACTGAAAGGGAGCGGGAAGACCGAGCACTTCGCAAGAAAATGTTGATCGCATCCAAGAAACGTTTACTTGTAGTCCACGAAAATCAACGAGGCTATCAGCTGTGCAGTTACATATGCTGCATACGACAACATGGAACGTTCTCCATAACCGCCTTGAGCTGAATGTCTAATAAGTAAAAATTGTGCAAGCTATAATATAAGCTTTTTGTGCGCTTTAATATCATTAATAAAATTCTTTGAGTTGTAATTTACGAATCCATAATCGGTTTTTGCGAAATATTTTTTTATTCGAAAGTTATGAAGTACGGAAACCCCGGCAATAATTAATGAACACCCTATATTGTCAACGAGATAAAAACCCATTTAGACAGACACAGCTCGCTGTTAAGCCAAGGGCGCGTCTCCTGTTTTAAGTACCGACATTTATGGCCAAGAGTACGTTTTAGCTACTCGCGCATCACATTACCTTGCACAGCCTCTTTTTTTCGGGGGAGGGCACATTCACACATCTCACAGATAGAACAAATGAAGAAAAACCATGCCCGAACCGGGATTCGAACCTAGGACGCCCAGATCACGGGGAAGACGTGCTACCCGTATGCTAGGACGCCGGCTATGCACCGTATATCATCCTTAATTAATAAGATGCTTCTTCTCTACTAGCTATATAATGTGGGTGAAAGGGCGGGATAAACATGCATGTAAATACAATAAATAAAAGTGGCAATGATGCCTCAGATTGCGTACTAGCTACAATCGGCGACCAACTGATTTGCGGGAAATAAAGCATGCGGAAGATCTATGATTTAGATAAAAATTGCTGAAGATCTAGGATTAGGCTAAAAGTACGAAAATCCAAAGATTTAAAACCTCTATTTCAAGTTTCAAAACGTAGGTTTAAACCTATCGTAAAAAAAGGAACTTGACAACATAAAACCTCAGTGAGAAATTTGGATATAAAATAAAATAAAAGTTGCATTCGATTCTAATCAAATCTCTGATGCATCCCTTATTTATTTTTTTCAGCAAATTATGATGAACATTAAAGATGAGTTATTTTAAGAGCCATACATCTGTTAATTCTTATCATGCGTTTGTTAAAATGAATGTTATGTTAACATTCATTTAACAAACGCATGATAAGAACCAGTGGGAGTGGTATCTCCAAAACTTTCTCGCATTCTCTCTAATGAACTTGACATGCCAGAGAACGCTTTGCTTGATATTGGCGTGCAATAGTTATGAAATATTAACTTTTGGTGTGAATTTATCATTTTTTTTTCTGAAGTCAGTTGAGTGATTCTCGTTGGTGATTAATTTCTGGCATGTGATTAAGAGCATCTGAAAATTGAATTTGTGTTTTAGATGCATTTTCCCCATTTTTGAAATACAATAATACAAAATTGCAATTGCAGTCAGAAAATCCCGTATTGAATTTGATATGTTTAAATCTCAGCATTATTGAGCTATAGCGTTAACATGTTTTTGAGCCGGCTTTCTGGCACAGAGGTAGCGCGTCTTCCTCGTGTTTTGAGAGTCCCGGTTTGGGCATGGTTGTTCTTCTGTGTGCCATCTGTGACTGTACCCCCCTGTAAAAAAGGGCTGTGCAAGCGACTGTGATGAGTGTGTAACTCTTGGCCCTAGTTGGCGCTACTTGAAACAAGACACATACCTTGGGCTTAAAATTTGCTGATATATCAGCGGGGCGTGTTCATGGCAAGTGCCATAAGTAACAACACTTGTCTTTGAAGTACAGATCGGCATATTGTCAACCTCTTGTTGGATTTGGCTCAAACTTTGATAGTTGTTTACTGTGCAGATGTTAAATATCTACCTTGCTGCTCCGTGTTGTAGTTATAGATTTAATTTATATTTGAACAGCTGGACAGACTACTAGAAATTTAATAGAAATCTATAACATTTGACATAAAGACCGCATGCCTAACTCCATGTGTCTAATCCAAAGCATTTTTTATTTATTTTTGTCACAGACAGGTGGGCATTTCTCAATAATGTGTTTTTTTAAATCAAGGAAGTCTAGAATGTAAAGATTCGTCAAAATTTCGGTTTCGAATTTTTTAACAATTACAATATTTAAAAAAATTATTTGACATTATATTTGCTTGAAAAATGTAATTCGTTGCTGATTCATCTAATTGCGCATTTAGGCAATACATTAAAATGAAGCGTCGCGTTTTATTTCTATTTTACAAGCATCCCTAAAAGCGTGTTACTCGAATTGAAACATGCAGATAATAAAATTAAACAATAACAAGTGTAATCTTTCAGCGTATCGAATACATGTACTTGTTTTTAACCCAGATGCTTAGCTGATAAATTCCATACAAAAGAGATAAAGTGAAATAAAAACCCATTCCGGCATTGCCAAAAAGTATTAAAGAATTAATATTTATAATTTCTTATCTTTTACTGGGGGGGGGGGGGAATATGCGCTGCCAAATTTGGCAGAAAGCTTGAAATCCGTTTGAATTTTGAATTCAAAGGTCATTAAATTATTGCAAATTTAATGCATAAATAATAGTTTCAAATTATGCATTAATACAAAACTCGAAAAAAAAATGCACAATGACTAAATTGATATCATTGAACAGAAAATATTTTGAATCGTAAGACGGAGTGAAGAATTTTATGTAATAAAACTATCTGTAAAGCAGCAAAACTTAATTTAATGAATTTCAAATTTAAATTCTAATTAAAGTTTGGAGCAAAAAAATAGTTTAGCTAACGTTTTTATCTTCCAAAAAATATTAATCTTAAATCTGATGATTCTGGATACAATGATGCACCCTGCCGAGTGTCGACATATACATTCACTGACACATTCGTTTTTATTATTAATTATCTGTCTTTGTGGACCAACTAACTGGTTCATCTGTGTTTGATTTCAATTAAATTTCTTTTGCTGAATTTGATATCCATGGTTTCTTTAACAAAGTATTTTGAAATTTCATTCTGAGATTGAAAATTAAGTAGAACTAGAAGCCTCGCTTCTGTTTTGCTCTTTGTGTGCATAATGCAAACGCGATAGTCCAAAAACACAATGTTTTAAATATATGGAATTTGATATGGGTTTTTGTAATTACAAGTGCAGTTTTGAATCAAATCTTTTTCTTTTTCAACTTATCGAGAAAAATGTGTCAAAAACGGAAATTTTATTTTCAGGTATTATTAAAGGATGCCAGAAATCATTCATCAAAAAACTTGCCAAGGGGGGCACGGTACAGGTATATTCAGTAAAAAGGCTCATTTACGACAAAAGTTAATATTTCTTATCTATTGTACGCCAGTGCCAAGAAAGCCATTCTCTGGTATGGCAGTTCTTTTACAGAGTGAACGAGAAAGTTTTGGAGAAACCACTCCAGTTGATTACCTTCTCGTATACGAAGTATACAAAAAAAGAAAGTAATATAATCGTCATAAAATTCGAATACATTTTGATGAATTCATATATTGCAGACTTCCTTGAGTCCTAAAATCACATTTCTAGAATTCTGTCTGTATGTGAACACGGTAACTCACAAATATTTTTAAGCTAAACTGATGAAATTTGTCATATAGTTTCTATTCCAAATTTTAAATTTTTATCAAATTTTGAACGATGAGCCCAATTAGAGAAAATATCTCTATCCAATTGTTCGAATATAAGTTAACTCAGGGTACTTACGTATTAGACTGTCGAAGCCAATGGTTTAGTAATTCATTGGCGGCGGATTCAAATTTAGCGATAAATCCCGGCAGCCAACGGAACCAACGAAAGGGCGGAAGACAGTTAAGGTTTGAAGAACTTTTTTAAAAATGGCGGTTTTTTACCATTATTGGCGGTTTAGCGACTCATTGGCGAAGCCTTCAAATTTGGCGATAAAGGTCGGCGGTCTAATACGTAAGTACCTAACACAGTAACTACAAAACGAAAACAAAATGGATAAAATTTGGTACATAGATTTGACATCCTCAGTGTAATTATATATTAAATTTGCAACCAAATCCGTCTAGAGGTTCAACACCTATTTATTGCATTGTCTAATTGCAATGTTTTTGATTTGTATTGTCTAAGTTTGCAAAAATGAAAACTCAAAGAACCATTAACTCAAATGCGTGAAATATGGTTTGCGATCTTTGACAGATGGTTTAAACAGAAAAGAAGGCCAACATATATATTCAGGTTTTAGCATTTTTGTATTGAGTTCTAGAAATTAATCGTCGAATTTCACACTCCAGGCTCTTTTGTAAACATTGTTCATCATTGATATTCAGTCAATAATACACAAGTAAATTTGTTAGAGAGTATGCGATACAAAATCAGGAAGAGCACCCTTAAAGGTTTCTTCATAGAGGCTCTCTTATACATCACAATATGACCAAAGCCAGAGAACTTTGTCGATGTTTACCTACTGCACATATTTCCCCAATTAGCACTGCGGTGATCAAGTAATAATTGTTTGATAACGATTAAAACAAAACAAGTATCAGTACCAGAGTTGTAAAACATCAAACGTGCTTGATGAAATGTTTCTTATAATTAAGAAGTGTGTGTGTGCGTTGGAGCTCAACATGTTATACTTCAGCTACCAAAATTAACACATTTATCTTTTGGAAGGTGGAAATATGCACCTCGAAGAAATTGTTTATCGTGTTAGAACAAAAATACGTATGCGAAAAATAAAAATTTTATTATCTGCTCGAGCATCCCAAAAAATCAGCCTTTAATAACGCGTTGCCATCCCATTTACAAAATATGATTTTTAAAAAAGGTAATGACTGCAGCAAATAAAACCTAGAAAAATGTCATTTTGAGCATGTGATTATATGACATGAAATAACTAGAAAATGTGATATTTTTTAAAACAATTAATGCGAGACAGTTTTTTTTGATCAATTGCAATTCTAATGTGACTAATTCGATGAAACAATAATGAATAAAAATATAATTTAACTGCACGAGCACGTGCTTGGCCGTTCAAGAAATTATGTTCAGACATGATACATTGAAATAAGCGTAGCATATTTCCTTATAATCTTTATATTATTTCTCCGTGTTATTACTCCTTTTTACCACGGAAAGAGAGGTGCAACAGCTTCTGAGGGTATGGAACCCTGAGCATACCAAGGGCAGAAGTCTGACTTCTAGCTCATATGAAGATAAAACACACGCTTTCACCGTCCCTTTTTACAGGGGGTGGGGGCACATTCATACATAGAACACAGAAGAATAACCATGCCTGCACCGGCACTCACAGAACACGAGGAAGATGTGCTACCTCTGTGCCAGACAGCCGGTTTGTGGTGTATTATTAAGTAAATATAAAAATTGTCGAAACCAAAAATCTATTAAGCTCAAACAAATAAAGAGAAATTAAGTTATAAAACAAGTAACTGTCGTATTACAGCTTTATCAAAATAATAATAATTTTAATAGTATTAGCAGTGAGATAAAATAAAATCTTTCGGATTCAAATATTGCTTAAATAGTTTCCCCATGGTTATATATGTTTTGAGATTAGAGAGCATCGTGTTTTATTTCGGCTTAGAAAAGTCTGGTTTTAAAACGCTTTCACTTTTACAAAAAAATGCATGTAAATAAAATTGAAAACACGCCTGGTCACATGGGTTTTTAATTTGTGACTACATACTATTTATTTTTTTTATTAAATTATTAAACCCTAAGCAATTAAAAAAATCTTTACTTGATTCGATTTACAAAATTAAGAAAATAAAAAAACATAGAAAGGATTTAATTTTATTGCTGTTATTATAAGTATGTTTTTTAAAGAAAAACTATGCAAAATATAACTTTAAATATAAAATAATAGTAAATGTAGTAATTACTTATATTTAAAGAAAACCCAAAGTTATAGTTATTTTATTAGCAGAAATGTAAACAATTTCAATTGGAAATTTGAGGGTAAGCACCCCCCTCCTCCTTTTCACCAAGGGAGGGAATACTTCACTTTCCATTCCTAGAAATACATGTTAAAAAAATAATGGATGATAAAAAGATTTTACAATTTTTTTAATGTTTCTCGTTATTGTAATGTTTTATAAAAAAGAGCAATAATTGTAATTTCCTTTTTCATCTTTCTCTATAATTAAAACTGTTAATTTTCAAGAAAACCATGGCCAGTGTTAGGTTTGATATGAGTATTTCCAAAAATAAAAATTTACATTAATTAGAATAACTTTTTTTTGGTATCGTTTTATAATTCGGATGCGAGTATTTTTAAATATTTTCTAAATTCAGGAGTGGGTAGAGAGGAAAGATCTTCCTGCAATATTTACTAAAGAATTAATACTTCCTTCAATATTTTACCAGAATTTAAAATTCTTTTGGAATAAAAATTATTCATTTTTAGAAAATTCTTGTTCTAAAAAAATTTAGATAGCCAGCCATTTTTTTTTTTAAATTCCAATTGCAGAGATATCTTTTGGCAATCCATCAAAACTCAGTTGCGAAAGCGCTCGATCGTACTGTGCGCACTCATGCAGAATTCAACCTTGGCAATAATTTTTCCTTCTCAGCAAATATGTGATACGCAGCACGTGCGAGACAACCTCGTCACGCGCTCGCCTTGGCATGACAGGACGATTTTCGCTTTCGTTTTCAGCTCACTTACTACAGGTGTGGGTTTCAAAATCCATCTTCTAACAGCAAAATAAGGTTAACTTAAATTTGAGATAATTGAATATTTAGGTATATATATACACCTTAATTACAGAGCATACAAGAAAGTTTTGTGATCTAACTTCCCGCTGTTTATCTTTATCTTTACTTATAATAAAGCACAATGTGTGTGTGTGTGTCTGTTGGCGATGAACAGGCCAGACCGTTCGACCTACAGCTACCAAATTTGGTATATGTATACCTTGGGTGCCGGGAATATGCACCTAGGAGCCCTTTTTTTGAATTTCTAATTAAAATTTTAATTAATTAAAAAATAAACCAAATTTTAACGTTTTTTCACTATAACTTCCGAAAATATTACAGCACAAAATTGATTTTTGCATCACGTTAAAGCGCAAAAAATTAGCTTTTCAATGATACTAATGTTTTGACCTACGAATTAAAACTCTAATTTTAATGAATTTTTAAACAGTTGATTTAATCGTTTTTTTTTTTTTTTTTCAAAAATTTATTTCGCAAAAATAATAATAATAATAAAATTTTATCTTCTCGAGGATCTCAAAAAAATCAGCTTTTAATAAAATGTTGCCATCACATTTTCAGAAGTTCTAATTTTTAAAAAAAGTTAATTACTACCAAAATTAAAACGGAAAAATACAATTTTCATCACGTGATTACATGAAATGAATTAAATAGGAAATGTGATATTTTTTAAAACGTAAATGAAAGAGAAAATAGTTTGCAATATCAAATTTAATAATTCAATTAAAGAATTAAAATAAATAAAAATACAAAATAAAAATATATTACAAAACTGCGACAGTTAAAACTGAAAAAGAATTTTTAGAAAAGCACCAAACGATAATCTTCTGAGAGCGAGATTAATTATTTAAAAGTAAGAAATCTTAAACGAACTTTGAAAATGAAGTCATTTCAAAGAAACGAAGAACAAAAAGCAATGTGAAGGAGATATTTTGTGCAAATCAAAGAATCCGCCTTCGTAATTATAATTTTTCTCCGCATTTTAATGAATCATGCGAAATAAAAACGCATCTTCTTTCAAACAAGCATACGTAATAATTAACACTGCAAAATTTGTAAAAGCATATTAAACTATTTTTACCAGCAAATTTCAGAGACATCAAAACTTTCTACCAAAACAATATCATATTCTGTCACGAGAAAAAATAAATCAAATATCATTCCAAACTACACATATAAAAATGTCATTTTCGGCACGTGTCTGTTTAAAATGAAATAAATATGAAACATGATAACGTTTCCATCCATTTATTTTCCAAAATTTTCTATGATATTTTACTATACATGTATTACTAATCCAATTAAACAATTTTATTTAAGGCAAATATGGCTTAACATCTACAAGGTATCTTCTGTAATCGGAGCCCAACATCTAATTTCTTAATTTTTTTGGGAGAGATATAAATAATCTCTTAGCAATTGGTCCAAGTGAAATATATAAATATAGATTTAGGGAAAAAATGCTGAATTAAATTTTTTCATACATCATCTGCTCTGTGAATCATATTTAACAAAATATTCTTGAGACAATAAGTCCTTAAATAATAATAAATTCTTGAGACAAAAGTCCTTAATTAAATAAGTCCTTAAATAAAATCCAATCAAATAAATCAATTATCAAATCTGATCGATCTATGAAAATTTCAATATAACTATTACAGTAAAAACTGGCGATTTTAGATCACTTTATCAAGATATCAAAGAAGCCAATCAAGGTTACTCTAGAATAATTGGTCTAGATTATAATAATGATGATTGTTCTAAACTTGCAATATTCAGAACTGAATAAATCAGCCAGATTTGAAGAAGATAGAAATGCTTATTTATTTATTTAGAAGTTGAAATATTAAGAATATTTTACAAATATGAATCCATCAGACCAAATTAATTTAAACCATAATTTTTTGAAATATATTTATAAACCTAAAAAAAAAATATTATTGAGAGCATTTATATACATCTAAAAATAAAATTAAAAACTGAAGGCTTCAATTAACCTGGGAAATTTTTGCTGAATAATTTGAAAGTAACATATTTAACAACGATTCTGCTTAAACAAATAAAGAGAAAGTCAAGAATTAAGTTAAAGCCACTTTAATTTTAGAGAAATTATCCCAAGAATAATTATGTAAAAATGCTTCTTATTAAAATTCTGGGAGGGTTTTTCTAACCTTAAAACTTCAAGTATTTATCATTATGTTTTAAGAATCAAGGATGTTTCATATTTAAAATGTACCCAAATAATACAGCAAATTCTAGAGAAAATAAGTATCTGTAGAATTAAGTATGGTGGGAAAAAGGGAATAACTTTACAAAATGGAAGAAAAGTACAAATTTTTTTTAGATTTTAAACAAATAATTGTGATCATTTTTTAATTTATTTGCTCTTCTCTTCCCTAAAATTAAACTACCCTTTCCATAACAATACATTTTAAAATTTATTTCACATTAAAGAACTGATTCTAATTATTGTATCAGGATTACAAGATTTAATTCTATTATCAAATCTTAAAAATTATTATGGAATAAAAATTTAATTCTCAGTCATTCATGAGAAAAATTAAAAACATTTGTGTAATCCAAAATGCACTTCAAAATTAAAGGTATCTTAATACTAAATAATAATAAAACAACATTTACATAACAATGAATGGGCATAAATATAGAAAAAAAATCTTCAAGGAACAAAATATTTTAAGAAAACATTTTATTGACAAATTCTTACAAAGAAACAACTATTCACAAGTCTTGCAGAACAAAAAGTGAAACTGTGGTTAGATTGAGCAATTTTCAGAAATGATTAACAGCATGTTTAAACTGAAAAACAGATAACTGCATGTGTTCTTGAGTGTTGCTGCTCAATTCATTTAGGTTTTTTTTTAATCTCATGAAAATTTAACTATTAAATAACTCATAAAATTATATGATTAGTATAACTCGCAATATAACCACATTTTGGCTTGCACAGGGAAAAAAACTCAGCATAAAAAGTAAAAATGTTTATTTCTGACTTAGGTATTTCATAATTAAAAGAATATAAATCAAGTAATAAAGAAGTAACTATCCAAAGTCTAATTTATGATACAGAAAATTACACAATACACAAGGCTTCACGCTTCTAAAATGACCCCAAAAGAGAACAACTACTTCTTTTTCTTGTTGCTTTCCTGCAAAGAGAAATGACAATAAGTTTTCTATTATAAACTTCAAGTTGATGCACAGACCAGTTTTCATAATTCTAGTAAATATTTCTTTCCCCCTAAAAAGCTGGGAGTATGCTCCTTCTAGACAAATCACTTTCAAAAATTAATATCACTTTTTCTCTAAAACATAAATGCGAAAAATATTCAGTCACTCTAATTGCTACTAGTTAATATTCACATGAAATATACTTTTCAGTACTCTTTTCTCACTGCAATTTAAAACAAACCAAGTGCACAACTTATTTTTACAGTTATCTTGATTTGCATACATTAACAACTGTTAGTAATATTAAGTGGAACCAATTAGGAGATTTCAACCAAATAGTTACTGAAAAAAAATTAGGCAAGTGATATTATTCATGTCAATTCCTCGAATTGTTTTTAGCCATAAGAGAATATCCAAATTGTTTATAATTACATTCCTTTGCTTTGTGTAGAGGGATCAATATAACAACATTTAAGTAATGAACAATTACTATTTATTAATATTGTTTAAAAAATACTTCAATTTTTATGGAGCAAACTTAAAATATTTACCATTTAAAATATAAAATATTGTTTAAATTTTAGAAAACTGTCTGAACATGAACCTTAACCCATTTTAGAACATTTAACAAAAAATTGATTGTTGTAGATTCTGAGAAACCTTTTGAAGTTACAATAAAAAAAAGTTTTGTTCCTTCCCATCAAATAAAGATGCGAGAGGAGAGATAAGAAATGTTTACATTTATAAGTAGGCTAAACTGAGACTGATATATCAGAATTAAGTAACATAGCAATTATTCCAACTTCTCATCTCTTGGGTAGTAGTACAACGACAATATTTAAATCCAGAAACAAATCGTAATTACCTTTTTTTTTTGAGATTATAAATTTAAAGCTACATAAAATAGCAAACAAAAAACAATTTCAAAAATTTACAGGCAGCATTTTTGTAAATACAGTTATTGCTGTGACTTACTTTCTATGGTTTTCATTAAAGAAATTTTTCATCTAACATTAAAGCAGCATATTTAATCAATTTAAAGAGCATAGAGCTGACTGCTAAGCCAAAATATTTAATTTACACAAAATTTCTAACTGGCAGATTTGAAACTACATACCTTTTTCTCCTGTATTATTGAAAAAGAAAAAAAAAGTAAAATTACTATTTTTATTCAGTGAAAGAAATCTGCAATAATTCTAAGTGCCATGATTTAAAATGTGCTGCTTGAAAATAAAATAATTATCCAAAGGTTGAAAAAATATTTCGGTTGACCTTACCTTCTCAGTCAAAATAACCAATATGTAACGGAAAATCTGGATGAGATCAAGGAATAATCCAACGGAATGCCTGAAATTAAGAGGGAAAAGAAAGTTATAAAGTAAACAGACATTAAAAAAACACAACAGAAAAGTTGCCATATCAATAAATTTTTTAAAAAGTCAGAAAAGATATCAACATAAGCCAGAAGATCCAATAAAAGAATATTTACCAGATGTAATCTTTATCACCATTACGACGTTTCTCCATGATTATCTGAGTATCATACAAAATGAATGCACACATAACAACCAAACCCACATAAATGTGAGCCTAGAAAAGAAATAGGTAAACAGATATAGTTTAAAAGCATATTTCAAATTAAAAAAAACTGTAAAAATAAGTCATTATTAAGAAAAAAATTACAATTTTTTATTTAAATTCATGAGATAAAGATTTTAATACCATATATTGATAACTTATACAGGTGATGTTTACTTTCATTTTTCTACATACCTTGAACAAAATGTAAGAGCCCATAAAAATGTTCAAAAGTGCTGAGATCGTCATTACAGACAACAGCGACATCAATGTTCCTGAAAAAATATAATGTTTAGCAAACTAATACATTCTTATTCTTAAAGGAATAATATAGCCTCAATATTAAATCAATTTCTGTATACTAAGATAAATTCTTACCTCCAAGATAAATATACCGTCGCTGATTACTGAACATAGATGCAAGAGTAAAACATGTAAAAACCAGGCAGGTTGAAAAGAATGCTGTAGGAATAATAGCTGGCTCTACGGCAATGACAACATCCAAAAGAGGACCCAATCCTAGACCTTCATAAGTAAGGAAAGTTTAGATTAGACCTATTCAACAGCATTTAAGTTTTAATAGATAAACTGAATATCCGATTAGACATACCAGAGAGGAAAGCAAAAGCTATCAAATAGCCTAATCTTAATTTTGTATTTTTCCCATCATCTGGAGTATTCATAAGAGCAAACATGAATCCTAATGATCCCAATGCACTCAACAGTCCACCCTGAAATTTTCATACGAAAATATAGTTAAAAAATTTACAGACATATCCCTATAAGAAAATATTGATAATAAATACAATAAACAACACACACACACACACACACATATATATAATGTATTATTAGTTGAAAGCAGGAGATGGTTTCAAAGACAGATAACAATTTGAATTTTTAAGTTCGGTTTATTCCAGAACGGGAAGCGGGCATTTTGTACAGGTGAAAGCTACGAGTACAACACAGAACACAAAGCGAATGGCGAGAAGCATGAAGAGTAAAAAAGGAGGGAAAACATCATCTCTGGTCTTAAATGCCATAAGATTTTGATAGAGAATATTTTTTCGGTGCTTATTACAATGAGATTTTGATGGGGATTTACACAACACATGCATAATTAGGCATGGGAAATACAGGGATCAAGTATTTTATTTAGATCAGCAATTTTCATCCTTACACGGAACCTGTTGTATTTTAGCCGAGTCAGCTTAGCCAAACTTTCAGTAGAACAAGTGGAATGGATCACGAAATAAAAGAATATTTTTAAAATGAAGTTACTATGGGCTAAATTAAATTGAAAGTTAGAAAATTTGGATTTAAATTCGAGTTTAAAATATCATTACATATAAATATATAAAATGACAAAATTGCACACTATAAAAAATGTTGAAGCTAAAGAAAATTTCTTAGGAATATATTCTAATAAAATATTTAAAAAGTTTTATAGAAATGAAATGACTCCAAAGCTTCAAATAAACAACTCATTTCTTATACAAAAGATACAAAGGTAAATCAAAATCTATTTCAACTTTAAAAGTTAATTGAAAAATAAATTAATACAATGAAAAATATGTTGTAGCATAATGAGCAACAGCTATCAGAAAGCTAATAAAAATAATTAAAAGGTGAATTTTTTTTTGAAAAAAGAAATTTATGGGAAGAAAATAAATTTTTTTTACTTCAACATTCCTAGTTGAAAAAAGATTTAAGAATTTTTATTTACAGAGTATTAAAGATAATATGCTGTTTTCGAAAATTCTGCTTGTAATCTATTCTTTAAAAAAAAGCCAATTAGCAAATAACATTTTCAATTAGATTAGACCATTAGATAAGAGTAAGCCATTCCAAGGCTGTCGAGTCCAGTTTAAATTAAAAGCATCAACTTCTCAGAACATTTTTCATTTTCCCCCCATTCTGAATGAGTTATTTATAAGTTTAGAAATAATATAGGATACAAGTTTCACTGTAACAGAGTAAGGGCTGCATCCAATTTTTATGATGCAACATTTGTAAATTTTCTTCAAAAATTATGGTAAATTAACCAAATCAACCACAATATTGAATAATTTTTAAAAAGGTAATTCAGAAAGAAAATTCCCTTCAGCAACCCTAGAGGAACTAAATGTTTAGAAAACATTTAATATACATAATGAACTACACTAACCAAGACTGATTGCAAACATTAATGCCACCATTAATTATTGCAACAGGATTGGAATGTTTGGATATCCTTATCAAAAAAATACTAACATTTGAAATGACCTCATTGTCATCCCAGAACACTTATAACTTAGAAAAGACTTCTGCTGCTTGAAAAGATGAGTTACTTGGTGCGAGATTTGGACTATGAAGGGATGATCAAAAACTTCCTGTTGCAACTCTATAAAGCATTGTCCAGACCAGCAAATAAACACACATTGTATCTCAAAACAAGTCACAATACTTATTCAGTATCATACAACACAGTAACTAAGCATCATACGACAACATGCAGCATTGAAATTCATTTACAAAACACCATCTTGATTCTAAAATATTGTACAATGAATGGCTCTGTTTTCATCTTTGTTAACAACTGCATATGCCTCAATTCTTTAAATTGTAGTATAGATAACAAATTACACAGTATAATAATGAATGGATGCATACCGACTTAAGGCATTGATTGCTCTTTCAGCTGTAATATGACAGAAAGTCTAGACTACTGCCCCGATGTTTCAATTTCCACTGCTTTTACAAATAAGGTATTCACCAAGGATAAAGTTTGCATACACTATATCATTCAGAAGTAACCAGAAAAAAAAAGAAAATTATAGGTAAACGGACATTATAGTGAAACATCTGTTCTCCATCTTTGCGCTAACAGCAACATAATATCTGAGATGGTCACCTGTTCATTATATATATATATATATATATATATATATATATATATATATATATATTGCATCCTTCAATGATGTGTCGCACCAACCTACCTTGAAATTGCCTTTCCTCGCTTCACAAAACCTTATTAAAAAGAATGTGTAAGCTTGAACTAACAAATGCAGCCATTAAATGATAAAATATGAAGCAGACCTAGCTTTCTGGATTATCTACATATCTTACTATCATCTAAATATTTTTATTTTGTAATATACAAGAATGCAGTAATTACCTACTATAGAGAAACTCAATTTAAAATCTTTATTTTTCTTATAGAAATCCATATATTCATAATTTTAAAAACTACAAAACAGCCTACCTCTTATTTAATTAATATAATTTAAAATGTGACAGATTTCAAAGCAAAAATTGTTCTTTAACCACTTAACAGTTTTTCCCGAGCCCGAGCGCCGCTCGGGCAGTTCATTTTTTTCTGCTATTGCACTGATTTGCCCGATCTTTTTACAATTATCAGTTTAAAGTAATTCTAATAGATGTCTCTAGTTGTCCAGTAAAGTGTGGATAGACAATTAGTTTCCAAACTGGTTTGAAGGTCAAATTTTATTGCTTTTGCTAGAAAGGAGCTCATTTTTGTTTCACATGTCTTTGTCTTCAGAGTATCAATGCTGTGAATTCCATTTCTTCTTCTTTTTTTTTTTTTTTTGGCTAAATTAGAAAAATGAGTGAAAGTGAGTGGCATATATCAGATAATAATTCTGAAAATGGTTCAGATAGTGAATCAGAAATATCTATAAATGATTCTGGCAGTTGTGAAAGTTTATCATCGGACTTCTCAAGTGATGAGGAAGCCGACACTTCAGATGATTTAATTCAAGTACGTAACTTCTGTGAACTTGATACTAATAAGTTTCATGCACCACCCCCGAGATTTCCTTTCTAAGTGCAACCAGGTGTTCAAACAAATATGGATGTAAGTGTTGGAACTTTGCAGTTTCTTGAAATGTTCTTTGATGACAACCTTATTGAAATGATAGCTTCTGAAACTAATAAATATGCTGATAAAAGTATCCGAAATAGTAACCTTCGAAGATACAGTAGAGCGAGAAAATGGGAACAAACGACAAAAAAACGAAATTAAAGTGTTTCTTGCTTTGAACATTTTACAGGGAATTGTGAAAAAACCTGATATTGAGCAATATTGGAGTAAAAGACATTCAATATCAACACCATTTTTTTCAAAATTATGTCTTATTGTCGTTTCCAAATTATTTACCGCTATTCAAATTTTTTTGATGATTCTTTATTTGATCCTAAAACACATGAATGTCCAAAATTACAAAAACTTTGGCCTATAATCAAGCATTTGAATAAGTGTTATCAAGAATTAATAATTCTTGAAAGAGATGTAACAATCGATGAGAGCTTGATGCTTTTTAAGGGACGATTACACTGGAAACAATATATACCTTTGAAAAGATCACGATTCGGTATAAAATATTTTCTGTTGTGTGAATTGAAATCTGGGTATGTATATCAGTTTATTATATATACTGGAAAAGGGACACTCTTCGATGATAATTATCCACATCTGTGCAAGTCATCTCAAGTGGTAATGACACTTATGAAGTCACTATTAAATAAAGGATATTGCCTTACAACTGATGACTACTATACATCCCCAGAACTTGCAGATATCCTTCTCAGCTATCAAACAGATATTTATGGTACATTGAAGATAAACAGAAAAGACATTCCAAAAGAATTACAGTCCAAAAAAACTGAAAAAAGGTGAAATTTGTGCTTATCAAAGAGGAAAGGTTTGCATTATTAAATGGATGGATAAAAAGGTTGTAGCCTTATTATCCACTATACACAGTCTTGAAATAGTTGAAGTGGTGTCCCATAACAATGAAATCAGAAAAAAAACCAAAAGTTGTTATGGAATACAATAATACTATGGGGGGGAGGTGTTGATAGAATGGATCAACACCTCACAAATTATCCCATCATAAAGAAGAGAGTGAAAAATATTAAAAAATATTTTGCCACCTCTTTGATGTATCAGTGTGGAATGCATTAGTTCTATACCAGAAGAATGGGGGAAAATACTCTCATTCAAATTTTAGGTTAGACTTGGTTGATCGTCTGATCGAAAATTATGGATCAGTGAACAAGAAAAAAAGCCGACCAGGAACTTTACCGAATCCTTTACGATTGACAGAAAGACACTTATTAGAAATGATTCCTCCCAACGAAAATAAAACTAGACCAACGAGGCAGTGTTTTGTATGCTGCTCAAAACGAAATAATGGAAAAAGAATAAGAAAAGAAACTAGATACTTTTGTCCTGACTGTGATATTGGACTCTGCTTGTCTGCATGTTTTTAAATTTATCATACAAAAGCTGTGTTTTGAAATTAAATATAAGTATTAAAAAAGGTATGCTGCTTTATTTCTTCTTTTTCTGTAATTTTTTTTTCTGTTGAGTTAGCCTGCTATGAAAAAAAAGCCAACTTTAAGTAAAAATTCAATTTTTTTGCTGAAATTAAAAATTATAATAACTCAATAAGTTCAAAGCATATAAAAGTTTTTATTGCAGATTTCACTTTATGTAATCATTTTAAAATCAAATATGTATATAAAATATATGCTTATTTTTGGACCCAATATGACAAAAAAGTGAAACTGTTAAGTGGTTAAATTTAATATCAATTTTTGAATCAATAATATATATCAATAATAATATCAGTAATTCAAACTGAATCCCCTTTCTGATACTATTGCCTAAAAATATTAAATAAAACTGCAGTTATCAATTAATATCAAAAACAATTTAAAACTATTAAACACATATTGCTGTTCAATAAAAACATTAATTCCCTTTATGCCAAAAACAAAACTAAAATTTTATTATGTTTCATGAAATCAAATACTAAACAAAAACTATAAAGTGCATTGTAATAAAAAAGACTTTTGACAAAGATTCTGATTGCTAATAGGAATATATGACTACATACTCTATATGATTGTACTTCCTTGCATATTAAATAAAAAAAAATTAAGGTGATCAAATTCACCAATCAGTAATATATATTATAAACACACATAAAGAATAGTTATTATAAAACAGCTGAATAAGAAAATTTAATCAGTTATTTTAAATTTACATCTTTATTAAAAATTTAAAAAAAAACCTACAGATAATAGCCCAGTGGCCACATGAACAAATGCACCAACAGCTGCTGAAAGTGTAGATAAAGCCACACATGAATACACATTTTTCATATGATGCTGAAGAGGAGGCTCCCTACAGAAAATGTTTAATAATGAAAAGCCAGTACATTTAATATATAATTAAGTATATTACTCATAAACAGAATTTTGAGAAATCTTACATTTAATTCATTTTACAGACTTCAAAATTTATAAGGTTCAATTTTTCACACAGAATGAAATGTTTCATAAATGAAAATATTAACTTTTCACGCATTACACTTTTTTAAAAATTGGCATAATGGATTTAAGTAATTTGAAAATTTCTGGAGAAGAAAAACAAACACAAGTACATTTAGCATAAAAGCAGTCAAAATATTAAAATTGAGGTAAAACTTAAATCAACAATTCAATTATGATACTACTATAACCAAATTAGTAGCAAATTAATAATTTTAAAGTTCCAATACTGTTATCTTAAATATGCATGCTTTAATTACTAATAATTTCAAATGTAAAACTTTAATTAATAAGATCAGACTTCTTAAAGTTAAATCTGAATCAAGGTTATAGCATTCCATCAATTATATACTAGAAAACATTGATTTATAAAAAACATTTGTTTAAAGAAAAAAAATATAAATTTAAGTTTGAATATAATAATATTTTGAAAATTAAAATTTTTCTTCTACATCTAAATTGGTATCTCCAAGATCAGTTATGATATAAAACAAAGATAATGTAAAGTAATATTTTGGTCAAAATATTAGACTTTTGATTAAGTCATGGAAAGGTTTGTTAAATTATTCTATATAAAATAATTGTTTTCATTACAAGCTTTAAACAAACACATAAAAATAAAAAAGGAAAATATCCCTATCCCAAGTAAAACTCTTGCCAAATGAATCCAGAATTTTTTTCTAAACTAAATGATTAATTCTTATTAAAAGGGAAAATATTTTATACATGGAATATGAAGAAAAGGTAAAATATATCTATCTGCAGATATTAATTAAAATTACAATCTTCTGCACATTAAATTTGTCAATTTCTATAAAACACATTGTAGCTATAGTTACCATTTACAAAGAAATCCATTTTGGAAAAATACCATTGCCTACGAACCAATTTAGACAAAATTGAAAGTACTTTATTTTTTAGCATAAAAAAATAAACTTATTGCATTTGAATTAATCAATGAAGATTATTAAATTTCATCACATTCTGGTTTCAAGGTCATATGTCATTCTTTATCAGTTTAAGATTAATGCAAGTGAAGAAGATAAAAGAAAGGCTTCGTTAAAAATTTTATGAACTGGAAAGGAGAAAAGTTATAAAATTATTTGAAATAAAATGTAAGAATTTAGAATTGTTTTTGAAACATACAAGTTTTAAAATTCAACAAAAAAAAAGTTTCTGTACCAGTATATGGATTATTTTTTCTTAGGATTATACAAATAAAATATACACAGCTTTAAAAGCACAGTCAGGAAATAAAGAAGTATAATAAATTCTTGTATTTACAAAACATCAGAAATAGCATGAATATAAAATGAAAAATAGAATCTTTAAAAGTAAAAATAAGGAGGCATATATATATATATAAGAATTACTTTCATTAAAAAGATTTATACACATAAGTTAAAAGTTCTCTACAAGGTTTACAATGGAGTATCTACACACACACACACATATATATATATATATACACACTAGGATTTTTTTTAAAGTATGGCCTTAAGAAATGCAATCTTTATCATCTATAAAATAAAAAAAACAATGCAAAAACAAAATTCTGAGAGAAAAATATGAAAAAAAGTTTAAAATAAAAAAAAATCTTTATTAACAAATTAAAAATCTATATATAGGAAGAAATAATTCTTATAATTTCTTTTTAATTCTGAAAGAAAATCCCTTTAATATTATATCCAAACATATTAAAAAATTCTATAGGAATGAAAGTGATATATATAGATGCTATGCATAATATTTGTATTATAAAGACTCAAGAAAAAATATAAAACATTAAAATATGATTACATATTTCCCTTCATTAATAAAACAACTGATGCATTTCAAAATAGATTCTATAAGAAAAACAGGGCTTCCTTAAAATATAATGATAGTTTTATAAAGAAAAATATCAATTCAAAATTGAAGAAATATGACAGTTCATTTTTAATAATCACTTGACCTTCAGGAATTTCCTCAAGTTGCAATATTTAAAGGAATGGGGAGTCATTATAATCAACATCTGAAGATTACAATACTCATCTTCAAAATAAATTAGAAAATAATTTTAAAATCAACAGGTTTCAACCATGATATTTACAAACTCATTTTAGAATGTCATTAATTAGGAAGTTTAAAAATTTAAAAAAATTATGGAATAAAACTCGAATATATTTTAAGCATTAAAAATTTTAAAGATTACATAAAGATAAAAAATAAGTGCACTACTTTAATATCATATTGAACCTCTAATCCAAAATCCCAAAGTATTTCAATAATTTAAAAAGTACATTTTTTTTTCCTCAGGAACATTTAATCAACAATAAGCCTTATTAAGTAGATTTTTTAAAATAAGAAATATATATATTTCGAAATATTAAATTTTACAGAAGTTAATTGTTAAGTTTTATTTTAGATTCCCTAATACTTGTAGTTAAATGAATTGTGGATGATTAAAATAGAGCTGGGAATAAGATTTAAACCTGATAGTGCATAACATTGTTTTATTGCATCACAAAGAAGCAAATCATTGGAATGTAAATGCAATGCAGGAGCAGATTAACTTATTAGTTTGGAAGCAGGTACATTAAACATTACAGTTTCAATACAGTAATCCACTGGAAGTATTAATTACAATTTTAATACTATGACAAAAGCATATTATCATAAAAAAGAGAATTTTACATTTCAAAAATTTTCTGCGATAAATTTTTTATTTCCGCATTAATTTGTTACAGTTGATTTTTTGCATGTTTTTTAATAATTATCATAATTAAGTTATATCTATACATATTGCATTGCTACATATATTTTTCGTGTAAATGTTGCACTTAAAATAATTCGGATTTTTATTCTTAATCAGACTAAACCAAATTTAAAATATATGCTAAGTTTCTGCGAACTAAAATTTCGTTTTTCCTTAAAGTATTTTTTTTTACTTTACACAACTGAAATTTTAATAACACGTACTAAAATAAATTCTAAATTCTACACTAATCTATTGGCAAGAAACGAAACCTTGAATAATTAATTTTTAAGCATTTCTAGAAGTATTAACCATCAAATCAAATAATAATCAGAATCGTGACGAAGGAATGAGCAACTGCACTGGATTGAAGGTAAACAAGGCGATTAAAAATGATAAAAACAATCTGTCTTTTTGGTGTAATAAAAGAGATTGATATAAATAATTAGTTTAATTTTAGTCTTTAAATAAACGAATGATGAAACGATGAAAACGAAATGAAAGAAATTTAACTATATATTTTCAGTCAGTGAAAAAGATTAAAAATTTAGATATCTTCCAATGAAATTGCGCACAAGATGGGTATTAAATCAAAATAAATCGGCCATTTTGCTATACTTACATTTTAATGCTCATGATTCGGAAAAAAGAATTTACATCCATGTTTAAAGTCGTGTGGATAGCTCACAATACAGAACACTAGAATTTGACACACACTCAACTGATGATATCTAAAAACAATCTAGTATATTCTATGTGACGAAAGAGGAAATAGGAAACGTTAAAAAAAATGCAATTGCAAAAACACACGTACTCTTCTTCTCGATCTTGTGACGTGACTTAACACTAATTGCCACTCAATGAAAACGTAATATTTCAGTCACAATAATAGCAAACTAAATGATATTTCTAGACTTTTCTAAGGAACTGGGACAATTTTTGTTGTTGTAGTGCAACATTATGCATTGTAGCCCAAAGGAGGAATTTCTTTTACCATCTGTAGAATAAAAGTTTAGTTTACAAATACTTTTATTATCTCATAAAATACTGTACAATATCTCCATGATGTCTTTCAAGATTTTGATTGCCGAAGATTATAAAGAAGATATCAATGCTGTCAGATATTTTGAGTGCACAACCATTTGATTATTCAATATTTAAATATTTCTTATATCCTAATACCAAATGAAGTACTACCTTTACGCTATCCTTCCTAATGAGTTTTCCTCATAAAATTTTAATTGCAACTCTCCGTGTTTTATTTATCTACATATAAAAAAAAGAAGACATTTCTTTTTTTTAACAAATTATCGTACCAAAATAGCACTGATAGCCGTATTCCTCCAATATCACTTAAAGATCTAATTAATTTTATCACTCAAACAAGCAGGGCTCAACTTAGCACAGCGTTGGGGCCCGGAGCAAAACCTTTTTGGGGCCCCCTCTGCTTTACTGCTTTAGTAATGAAGAGCATTAATTAAAGAATTAAACGTAAAATAAAATTTATATTTGACTTGGGTGCCCACTTATGTCGGGAACCGGGGCAGCTGCCCCTTATGCCCCTGCTCTAGTCAGGTCCTGCAAACAAATTTAAAACAAGACAGAAGGGAAAAAAGAAAAGTAATTAGAAATTAAAAATCCCTCCATCCAAATTTCATCTGTTTGTTTTAAACTGCAGAATAAACTCATTTTTGTTCTCAACTTTTCAAATCGTTCAGCAGCTTAGTGGCTGGAGGAAAACACGAATGACTCTGGTGTCAGTGTTAAAAAGAAACCATCGTCATAACGGTGAACAAGATCTTCAGAACAAGATAAGTCAAGATTAACTCGCATAGCGCCCGGAGCATAATATGATTGTTTTCATACTCTAGTTGTCCTTAAAACTTCTGTAAGTGTAAATATTGCTTGAGAAAAGGGATTTTTTTTCTTTTTTCGAAATATTTTGCTTTAAAGACTAACATGAATATTGTACAATATTGGTCAATATTCGCAATATTGTAGAATATTGTTTAATATCGGATAATATCGCACGATATTGTACAATATTATGCTACAGGATGTGCTTCTACCTGTCATGAGAAAATCTGTTTTTGAATATAGTAACTGATAAATGAAACAAATTCGCAAAATTGCCAAAGCAACAATCGGAAAACGTTGTTTCTTTTCTTCCTTATATCACCACTGATGAAAACGGAGGAAATGTTTATTTCCAATAGGGAAGGGAAAAAAACAGCTTTCCTGATATAGGAAGTATAAATGCCTTCTTCTGAATTGAAGAAGGATACTAGGAATATATTCATATAAATTTGGATCACACATTAATATTACCACTTGCAACTTACCCTGACTTTCGGAAACATGATGTTTCATCCCATTTGGCTATTTGGCATATTATCCACTAGGACTAGTAAAATTTGAACGAAAGGGATGGGGGTACTAATAGCAGAATTTCATTTCATTTTTAAAAAAATGTTTAATAGTATATAAATACTAAATCTGATACTGAAAGTGCTTCTGATTAAAATTAACTTCTTATGATTTCTGGTTATTCAAAAGAGGCCCCTACTGGTATATTGTGGATTAATAAGCAAGATTATATGAGTAATATTTCTTAATTGGTAGAACTTCCAAGATTGGATAAATACTGTCAAATTCTCTTCTTATAACTTCGGGTAATTATCAGATTTTTTTTCTTCTTCTCTCTTTTCCTTAGATTAACTGCATATACATGTTAACATTTTCAAATTTTGACACAATGGCATCTTGAAGTTCGAATAAATACTCTGCAAACTTTTCTTGGTTGTTTGGGACATGAAAGTGAAATTTGATACCCTAGTGTTAAAGGCATTGTTGACATGGGTAGTAGGATCAGTGAAAAGTTGATGCGAAAGTTTGGATTTTTTTCGATTAATGCGAGTTTTTATTTTAAAAGGGATTATAAAAAGGTTTGTCTCTAAGTATTGTCCAATACAAGTCTATATCTCGAACAAATTTTTAAGAAAATAAAGGAAAAGTTTATCTTGTCTCTAGGATGACAAGAAAAAGGAGACAGATTAACCTTACGAAAAAGAAATAATGACTAATTCAGAAGAATATATATAAACATGAAATGGTGTTCACTGCATGTTTTCGTATCGCAAGTAATCAAACTCCATTTTTCTTTTGGTAAGCAATTTCACTATCACACCTGTTTATGCAAACAAGACAAGGATCCTGGAAGAGCAAAGTTACTTGCAAGGTCACAATAACCTTTCCCTTTTTTTCTTGATTGATATCAATATTAACAATAATAATAATACAAGTAAATATTTGGGAAGTAGAGTGATTAAAACTTTTGTCTAACAAACATTTATTTATAAAAACACTATTTTCCAAGTTATAATGAATAGTCAAGAGCATAGCTGAAGAAAGAAAATTAACTAGTAACCAAGAAAATCTAAAAATTCAAAATTTATACTAAAAAGGTCAAAATTTATCATTAAAAATTACGACAAAACACAGTTAATTAAGAGAAATTCAGAGCATCACTCTTAAATTATGAAACATTAGCCCATACAAAGAGCACTTCCTTTGGAAAACATCCCCAAATTCTGAAATTATTATATTGCACACATGGTATGCCAGCCATCTTTATAGCTTGGAAATTTTTGGCACATATAGCATGCAATCTGTCTCGATTTAGTTAGCTAGATTTAATATTTTGTAACTCTCAAATTATTATGATGACGCCTTTAAAATGTTTTAATTTCAGTATGTCTAAAATATGATCAGGTTATTATTTGCATAATTTAATACTAAAACTTACTCACAGAATAGAATTTTAATCACAAATTTTAATATATGATTAAAAAGTTTTCAGATAATTAGAAAGTTCTACATTATAGATCTGTATAATAATTTTGCTTTTCACAAAGAATGAAGAATTTGTTTATGAAATTTTTTTTATCATGAATTTTTCTAAAAGTGAGACAAGGGGGAAAAAATATTACAGAAATTGAAAAACAACACAATGGAAAATATAAGCTATTTATTGGTAGACAATTTCTAATTTCTTTATTATTTATAAAACATTTTCTATTTAAGGTAACATACAATTTGCATTCATTGTTTACTTAAGAACATATCAAGGAAAATTATTGAAAACAATTATTGTTTCATAAACCTTTTTCCAGCTGATGAAGCTGTTTAAAGTACTTGTTAAAAATATTTAAGTAACTATTAAGGTGATGAAGCACTTTACATAATGTTTATGCTTTTAAACTTAAAGAATTTGAATACAAATTGCATTATTATTTACAATATACAATGATGGAATGGGTAATTGGGCATTTGGAGTCAAGACCATGTGCTCCCAACTAGACTAGTTTTACATATCTACAGTGGAGTTATTGTTTTATAAGCATATTACACAAATCATGGGAAAATGTATAAAACTTTGTATAATGTGTAAATGTCATAAATGTTCCAAACACTTATAAATTATTACAGTATTTACACATTCAAATAATGCTCATTTCAACTATCATTGAAAAAATACACACATTAAACACACCAAGCAAATACACAAATTCTGTATGTGAGCTCATTAAACAAACCAAAACTATACAGTCACTTTCTCACTTTAGTCTACAAGAGAGTAACATAATATAAAAACAACTGCTATGGGTACCTATTGTAGGTTTATGAAAAGGCACTAAGTTTCCCATTTGTTCCCAGAATTATTCAAATTCATATTTGAAATTAATTACTAAACTGGCAGAATTATAGAATGGTGGTCTACTTTTAAAGCCCCCTGTTTTATATACTTTAAACTTGCACTCCCCTTAAAAAATAACCGCAGAAATTTTTTTAGAGCTCCTAAAATGACATGGCACACTTAAAAAAACCCATTTTAACATATTATAAAAACATCCAAAAATTCTTAATTTGAAAAATCCATTTTTAAAAAAATTCCAAGACAAAGAAAAATAAATTTCATAGGGAAAGAATGATTACTCATTTCATAGATCAACAGGGTTAGAAACTTAGAAAAATAGCAAACAAAAGGCAGATCTATATGCATAACAATGAATAAGCAACAACACAGTGATATCTTTTGTTCAACAATTTCAAAACAGCTATTATAATGCAAATTAATAAATTAATTGCATTATTCTAAAATTCTGAAAACTTTCCATATAAAACCTTTGTATATATATCAACAAAAAATGATTTTAGAAGTTAGTTTAAGCTTAAAAGAGACAAAAGCTAAAACAATATTCCACGATTTTGAACTTAAGGAAATGTTTGTACTATTATTTCAAATCAAGCTTTTTACACTCAGATTTTTACATTTAAAATAACCAAACAATGAAAAAGAGATTAAAAATAAATCCAGTTCACTTCTGAGATTCATTTTAAAGTAGCTGATTACACATATTCATAATCTTCATCCTAACAAATGGTACCCATGACATAAAAGTACAGTTATACTATTTCAAGAGGCATAAGAACATTCAGATTTCACATAACATAATAAAATAAAAAAGCAAGCATAATTCTTTATTCATTTAGAACCAAAATGTCACATGGTTAAGGGTTTCACAAAACAATTTTTACACTGAACACACAAAAAAAGTAATACTGTTCTACAATTTTTTTTAAATCTTGCAACAGTAGACGGATTTGAAGCTTTTGAGCAAAGATACAGTTAAGAACAAAACAAGTACTATAGTAAAATTTTTAGACTAACAATCTAATTATTTAACAAACAAGGAAGCACAGACATGTAAACCTCAATTTTTCAATTCACAGAAATTCTTTCACAAAATTATAATACAGAAAATATCTACACAAAAAATGTAATATAACTATCTTAAGCACCAATATTTAAAAAATTTGTCAAATATTAAAGATACTGAATCTTAACATTTACAAAGAGTATTTATTACTGAACATTTAAACAATCATCATAAAGCACCAGTTCATATTTAAAGCATTTATATACTATTTATCAGGAATGAAGAAAGAAAGAAAAGGTAATGCACCATATTAATGATTATTAAATTAAAATAGACATAAAAAGTTTATAAACTCTAACACACAAAAATATCTTTAAGAATATAAACATAGAACATGAGAATTATATTTCTTCTTTTATTAAAGTGTCATAAGAGATATAAACATTTTGAAAAAAATGTATACCACAGGATTATAAAAAGGATGATTTCTTAATGAAGCTTTTAAGTATATGGAATACTTATTAAGCACAAAATATTTTTTTTTTGTTCCCTTTTATTTTAAAAACTTATAAACATAAAACTATTTCTACTTTTTTTCTCTATATTATTTTCAGATAATCTTATTATAGAAAAACAAATTTATGCATTATTTATGGTATAAGCTTTTATAAATAAAATGTAATTAAAAAAATTTCCAAATAAAAATGTTTAATATTAAGAAAATTGTGTATCGTTTGGTAAATAAAATAAAAATAAGAACAAACAAAGAATATTTCAAATATATTACTGTTAGAAAACTTTTATGCAAGTCATTTAATCATAAAATAAATTTGTCTTCTATAACATTCCTATCACTAGGGATACAACATCTTGATTTCACATTAAAAACTACAATTAACACATTAACTTCATCTAACATACTTATTAAATATTTTATGCTTTACTTAGAATATTTAACAAAAATATCCAAGTTCCCATTTTGTCTTCTTTTAAGACATTAGTTTTGATCTAAGAATATACAAACAAAATAATTTTGAATTCTGTGAAACAAATGAAAAAGTGAACTTTAAGGTAATTTAAGCTAAAGGTTGGTCCTTAGTATAGAGTTTGCAAAATTCAGGTACAGAGCATTGATTACAAGCTTATAATTTAGCAAACTAAAATAATAATAAATAAAAGTGTAAAAATTTAATTGCTATTTATTTTAGAATACACTATTGTGCGTTTATACAAACACTTCTACTATTCTCAATAACAGTAAGTAAAAATCTAAGTGTAACAAGTTTGCTAATTAATACTAGTTGGCGCTGAAGTTCACTAGTGGTGAATGGGATCAGCATGAATATCAATACTACTTTTAAATGCAATATTTTAACTCAAATCGATTTGTACTTCAATTCGTTTAAAAAAATAAATCTATCATTTTATAATTAATAATTTTGGAGTTATAGAAAATAAAATATTCAAGATAATTATGGAAACAAAGTGATGTAGAAGTTGCTTTTCCCTTAAGGTGTAGATTTATTCCCTTCTTTTTATGAGTGCTGCATAAATTTATTTGAACATTTTACATAATATTATATACATAGAAATCTATATAAAAATAATAATAAATAAAATTTATATTTTACAGATTGTAGATTATTATTTTATACAAATGAAAATGCATGAAGCAAACTATTTACAAAGCTTTTCTCATTTTTTCAATGAAACTATATGGTGTATTTTTGTAGCAGAAATTTTTCATCAACTTAATATGAAAGATTTAAAATGAAAGGAATTAAAGAATAAAATAAATAATATAAAAATCATATCTATAAGTATTTAATTATGACAATCCATGCATTTTAAAATTAGATTTAAAATATTAATCATAGCATGATGTTATATTTCTTTCTTTATTTTTTGCAACAAATTGTTAAACCCTGAAGTCCCATAATTCCTTTTTTTTCTTCATTTAGACATATGCAGGGCATTTATTTTCCACACATACAGACAAAGTTATATTATATATATATATATATATATATATATATATATATATATATATATATATATATATATATATATATATATATATATATATATATATATATATATATATAAACTATTAAATTATGTATTTTATAATTTTTCTTCTTCCAGAAGTGCAATATAATAAAAATATTTAGTGTATTCTTGACAAAAAAGTTCTCATAAATTTAATATACCTCTTCCATCTTAAATTCATTAAAAATAAATTTTCTTTCAATACTCTTTTTTGAAATTCAAACCAATAACTTGCAGAAAGAGCAAAAGACAAATTTGAATACATTGGTTTAATTGTAAAATACAAAGTGGAGTTACAACTTGGCATGGTACATAACAAATTTGCTACCCTGTTTGAAATTACAAAAGAGGAAGTTATAGGGGGAAAATATAACAATTCCATATAAGATGAAAACATTTCAAAACAGAAGAGCTAATAGCAGTACTTTTTTTCATATATTATTCTTCTATATATTTTTAGGTAAAATAATGACATAAAAAAAAGACATTTCTCAATTTTGACTATTTTTAATAAAACTTGATAAATTAAAACTCTAAATTATTCAAAACATTATTTATGTCTGTCATACATTATGAATAACAGCCAAAAATGCATTTAATAATTAATAAATTCAAACAAAACTTTATGATGGAACTTAAAGATTTAAAAATTTACCATGAAGTAAATTAATCAAATATAATAATTCAAATGATTACAAAGAGTATGGTTATGGATAATTACAATTAAACATTAGTAAAAAAAAGTAAGTACATTCACCAGTTAATAAACATATGATATAGGGGCTAATACATTCTTTTTATTTATTTATGTAACAAAATAACTTTTGCTCTGTGTATTTTGCAGAAAGGGGAATGCAATTGCATGATATTTTTAAACATGGCTAAAAAAGAAAGGGAGAGGGAGGGGAAACAATCTCATTTGGCATATAAACTTAAAAATCACCCTTAAATTGTGCACTAATTAATCTCTTAGCATAAATATCATAAAATACAATTATAAAATATTTCATAAATGTAATATACACAGTTTTCATAACGAGTTTTAAGATTTTTTTTGTTGCATCAATTGGGGGGGGGGAAGAGTTTTAATTTTACAATTTTTTAAAAATAGAAGCATTTAGCTTTCCTTTAAAGGAAAGACAAAAGAGCTCAAAAATAAGTCTTTTAAAGCAAAAAATAATTAAAAAAAACTAAAAGTTTAAAAAAGACCATTTTACTAATGCTGTGAAATATTTTAGATTATATAAAATATCACAACATGAAAATTTTTATACTAGATATTTTAAAAGGAAATTCATTATAAATTGAATACTAAATAAAGAATTCTTTTCTACAAGATAAATTTTAACATAATTCGCTGAACAGCAGGTATTTTTAAGGCATAGCATTCATCAAGAGAATTCTATTGCACTACACATCATAAATACGTAACATAATACCCAATATATTTAATGATTATAATTACATAAAAGAAAAGAATAAAATCTTTAATGAAACAATGGGATGATTCTATAAATGATACTATAATGATACTATTTTCAAACTGGAAAAAAAACTTTGAAAATTTATACTTTGCTCATAATTTGAATAGTAATAAAAAAACACACCTTTATACTTACTTTAACAAAAAGAATACAGGTAGACAAGCACATAAAAATAATAAAGAGGGTATTATTATTACAAATAATTCAACATTCAAATCCCTTACACACAAATAGAAACACATAAAACACCAGGTATGAGGAGAACAGAATTTAAGTATAGAGGAAAAATTATGTGTTGCTTAACACAATGACTAGTATGACAAGGACCATTCCGAACAATGCAGATAAATTGAGTCTTACAAGTAAAGAATGGAGTAATACATATTGTATAATACTATAATTAAGCTATACATGGAGAGTAATTCATATTTCAGAAAATCACAATTTATGCAAAAATAAAATTAACTGTTGAAAGGTTTTTTACACCTCTGTTCAAAGTTCAATAGAGGGGAGGATAAGCATCCTTTTTATTTCAGCAAATGCTGAATTTGATCAAGGTTATGCTTTCTGTGCTTAAAGCTACCAGTGTTCGTGTAGGTAGATAAAGCTGTCACCTGTCGATTTCATTTTTGCTACGAGTTCAGAAGTTGCATTGTGTGTGTACTATACACAAGGAAGATTTTTGTATATATTTTTTCAGTTTGTGCGAAGAGCAGCCAATTATAGCGGAAGACTAACCTCATGAACACTATACAAAGGCTTTGTTAAGTTTATAGGGAACAGTGAAGCATGATAGATATATATTTAATCTTTTAGCACATGGACGAAGCTTGAGGGAAAGACACCTCGTCTCTCTGGTTGTCCTTCGATCATGCCTTCCATCCAATCATCATCATCTGTCACTTCACTGATTATGGTGATTATTTCACCCTCCTTAAATGATAGCTCATCTTCCCGATCAGCATCACAATCATATAAAGCTCTACAACGCCTTGGCTTGAGAGTGTCATGTCGCTGCATAGAATTAACAAAAATCCAAAATAAATTAACAATTGGCACATCAAAAGAAATAGAAAAATTTGAATTAGAAATAATAATCTTTCAGTTTTCAGAAATCTTCTGATTAAATGAAAATATTTAGTTTATGAAATTAGCTAAGAATTTTCATATAAAGATATCTGATGTGTTATAGATTAGGAATGATCGAATTTACAGAATAAAAATTTCATTAAGTAATAAAGTTGTAAAATTGAGGCAAAAATAAAGCGATAATTTTTAAATAGTAGTTACTGATAGAAATAATAGTTACTAAATTAATAGTTTTTGATTATAGAATTGAATGTACATTTACATACATCATCAATGCTATTATATCATTCTTCAGCTTTAAAGTTGAAAATCTATAATGCACTCAAATATTTTCTTTTCAAGAGTATGTAAATAAGAATTCATTTTCTTTATTTTCTATTTTTTCCTTTCTTTACAAAAAGCAATTAAAATGGTCTTTTTAAAAATTCTTTATGTGCTATAGTTATATTTAAATTAATTTAAATATAGTTTATAGTTATTTTTAAATTAATTTAAAATTTTACAATTATTTTATTTGAGGTATTTAAAAATATATATATATTTATATCTGGAAAATACACATGAATTCTCTGGTATAAATGAATAAAGAAAAAAAAATAGTTCAGAAAATTAGAGGATAAAATACTGCCTGAACTAATCTCATGATAATTCATACCAGTCTCAACTCTATTTTTTTTTTAAAGTCAAGCAGCCTATAATTTTTTTTTGTATTAAACATCACCACCATTATATAAACCAACTAGAAAAGGAAAGAAAGCAATGAAGTTGAGTCAAAAGTATTATGTTAGGGAACAAGCACAGTAAATTTTAACTACAACTGGTTATATGGATAACTATATTGAGAATAATTATTACAACCATAAAAAAGTCCTAAACTTTGAAAACTAATACTTAATATTGTTATTTTTTAAAAAAAAGCAACAAATTCTAAAATGAAAGCTGTTTCATTTTCTAGGATCTTTTTACAGTGCTAAAATGTAATTCAATCATTTTTAGCTATCTATGTACTGATGGCTGTCATTAATTATTGAATAATACATGACATTAAGAAACAAATATATATAAAGATTAAAAAATAATGTACAATTTCCAAAAATAAATGCAATGGTTTATAAACCAAGATCTTTTCTTACTTTTCTTGGTGGAGGTACTGGTGTTTGGCTTTGGCTACTATTGGAGTCACCTGATTGAGGTAAACTGTCCGAAGACTGCCCATTGCTTAGTGTTTCTATTGTTTCATTTAAAACTATAAAGGGAAAGGGAATAAATATATATAAAATCACATGTATAATCAGAAAATTAAAAGATAAATTTGCATGTCAAAACAGAGTAAAAAACTAAACTAACTAAAGGCAAAGAAATAATTTGCTATATAAAGGAATTTACACCTAATTATAATACAATAGACATTACAGACAGGACTATAATTCCAATTTGAAAATATGCAGTCAATCATGGAAAAAATTATATTTCATGTTGCTTGAGTCAACAAATATATTTTTGATATGGATTTTTGTTTTTAAAAATTCTTCTGTGAACAGGATTTTGAATTTTTGACAACTGATTGCCTTAAGGAAAACTGAATCAATAAACTTCATTCACTTGGAACTATTCAAGGCCTACAACTATAAATTTCGGTTATAAAGTTTAGCTTTTTTGTTTTTGTTTAAAATGTCAATGTTCCAAAAACATTTCCTTAAATATGACTATTAAGACTGGGAGATAGAATAAAACCAATGGGAATGGTTTCACTCCAATTTTTTTTTCCATATAACTTTTTAATAAAGGTAGTATCCCAAAGAATGTCTTCCATGGCAATAGGATAAACTAATTATGAAATATGAACTTTTAGCATGAATTTAGCACAATTAAGAAATCTGTCATGTAATGCTCTGGGAATAATCTATTGCATGTGGCCAATAGTAGTCTAAAACCAAATATACATTATAGAAAAATGTCCTTAAAATATAAAATAAAATAAATTTCCTATTATTTACATTTATTTCGAATAAAATTTAAATATATTATAAAACATTTGCATTCCATCAATATACTTGACAAAAGAAAAATAAATTTAAAGGAAATAAAAAAAATGAAATCTATGACTGCAAATTTCAAGTTACGTAAGAACATTATTTTTAAGTCATTATTTGCCTTAATTAATTTAAGTCATTAGCCAGCTTGAATTAGTTTGAAAAAGCAATACTGGTAAAAGCAGGTCAACCTTTTAAAAGAACATATGCTTTCAAAGAAGGATAAATAATAATAATGCAATACCACTAAAAGTAGGTTTAAAAATATAAGCATTTAAAAGATGTTGATGAATATAGCCATTTATGCTCATTGCCTACGCTATTTCAAGCTTCTAATATTCAAAACCCCCTAACCAATACAACACCATGTTCTCACATGATTTAAAAAGAAATTAAACAAAAAATTGAAAAAAAATCACCATTTGTAGTGACAAAATCCTATACCAACTTTAGTTAATTTAAACATTGCATTTTTGATTTATCACACCTACATGTTTTTAAAAATACAGATTGACAAATGGTTAATCCCTTGGTGAATTTTGCTACTGTGATAGGCATCTACATTCAATGTGTAAATTAAATTCAGTCAGTAGATTTCTACAGTTGTGTAGATATTGAATCTACACAACTAAATTTATCTATCTAGCTCTTTTTGTTTTTCAGTTATTTTGTTTACTTATATACAAATAAATGGACAAAAAGCTTTCCTCAGCACAGATTTTGATAAGAATTAGATAGAAACCTAAAAATTTGGTATAAACACCACTTACCAAATTTCATCCATCTAGCCTAGTTATTTTTGACACAGACATTTTCCAAAAATGAATTTTTTGAACTCAAGAAGGTCTAAAACATGGGGGTTCGTCAATTTTTTGATGATTCCCACACTTTCCCAATGCTACTTTCTTTTCTTTTAGTGGAAAGGGGGAAAGCAATTCAAAAGAGATATTTTGTATCTGTGCGTATGGTACAATTTTAGTTATGCAAAATTTTCCTAAATTTTGACAATTAAAACTTTTGCTTGCATAATTTTTAATTAAAGTTTTTTATTATTGCATTGTAATTCAAATTTTTGTATTGTTTTATCAAATATAAAATTGAATAATTTTTTGCTATTGTTTAAACCCTAAAGAAGAAAAATTTTGTTTATCATCTTGCCAGTGTACATGACAAACAAAAAAGAGAAGTCAAAATATAATTAAAGATAACAGAGTTAATCAAAAGAGAGATTACACAGATAGTTATGTTTTTAATTGCATTATGAAGTCATCGAAACTGTACTGCATTAGAATTGTTTTACATAAACAGAATGGGTGCAACATTGTTAACTTTACATTATGCATAAAAATTTTAACTGGGTTAAACATACTAATATTCCACATAAAGTTTGTTATCAAAGCCAATTAATAAAGAATAAAAATGTTCATTAGCATATAACTAGATTACATTAAGACAACTTCAGCAAAATCACAAAAAATAACAGGAATATTTCGTATTTCCGCATTCTCATGCTGTTGTTCAGATTTTTAGTCCAATTATCTTGACTAAAAATCTGAACAATTAAAATCTGAATATTGATGATAGCAAAAACAACAGCAGCAATAAAAATTCTAATTCAGACTTAAAAAAAAAATTGTTACACATTTTTGCAGCAGTGACTTTTCTTCCTAATCTCAAACAGAATGGAATCCTTTTAATTCATTTTAAGTTGTTAAAGTAGAAGTGTAAAATTGATTCACCAAGTTTGTAATTGATAGAGTAGAAAAATGAATAGAACAGAACACTTCTTAATAATGTAATTTTCGATATTAACAAGGAGTAGAATTCAAAGTTCCTTCTTAAAAATAATAAGATTTTATTTTAAAACATGCATAATCACAGAATGTAATTTTCAAAATATATATATATATATACCTGATGGTGTTGGAGGAGGCGGACACTTAGGCCTTTGTAGAGACCCAGTGTTTGATACTGATGGTTTTTCTACACTGTAAGGAAAGAATTTTACAAAATGAAAATAAAAATTATTTACTCAACAAAAAAACTATTTCACAAAAAGAATGAATTATGTTTTATATACCACCTTTCGGCACTTATTTATTGTAAATTTAAATTACAAAAAAAAGTAAAATTTGTATTTTGTTTTGATTCCCAAAAATATTTTTATGATGTGTTTCTATCAGAAAGTCTTTCTCTACTTCATGTTTCATAATGACTCCAAATGTCTCAAGAATTATAAAAATCTTATCATATTACGTTGGATCGATGTTTATCATTTTAATGATACACAAAGATCCAAACTTTAAAATGATTTTGAAATATTATAACTATTTTTTTAAAAGTTGAGGTTTATACAAAAGGCAATAACAATACAATAGCCCTCTCATAAAATATTTGTTTCTTTTTAGGTATGATGCCATTAGAAAATAAGATAAATCAATGATGCATATTGCAAAATTTTGTTATGTTGCTATCTGTTTTTGAAATTTAAGAAATCAACTAACAATTGCTTACTTTACTAACAATGGCATATCAGACAAAATACTGATTTACTAAACTTTTAAAATTTGCATCTGTAATTAAGTGAAAGTAATTAAAAAACTCAAAAAAATTATTTGGAAATATTTTATTATTTCAAATGTATTTCATGTTATTATAGTGATTGAAGTAATAATAATAGTAAAAAAAAAAAAAAAAAAAAAAAACAATGTGCTACCTGCTTTGGAGATTAAGTATATTTGAGGTCAAGCAGTATTAGTTCTATTAATGAAAAATTATGTAACAAATAAATAAAAATATTCCATAAATATTTTATATTCAAAATTTATTTTGTGCTTTTATTTTTTTTGCAATCTGAATGATTAAGTAAAAAAAGTAATCTAATAGTAATACACTCAAAACAAATTTTTCAACATGTATACAGTTTAGAATAATTCGTGAAACAATTATAACTTTTTACTAAAAAGAATGAAACAAATCATTACAGCAAAGAATACGGCAACAACAACAACACACACACACACACACACACAAAATTACCTTTTGAGCACTGGAAATTCACATGTTTTTGGCAGCACCTGTTTGGCACCTGGTGCTAAAATAAACAATAAAAATCATACTTGAAAATAATTGCAATACTAACTGTAAATTCATTACTGAACTATAAATTTATTTACAAACAGGAATTTTATGGAAAAAAGCTATTCTATGAAAACTGTAACTGAAAACGCATATATATTCAATCTGCAATTATAGATACAGGAAAAACACCACAATTTTGCTTGGTAGTACACTAATTTGTTGTCTAAAATGTGCATTTAAAAATTTAACTATTTTTATTCAGTATGACAAGAAATAAACTCTTGCCGCATTTTTTTCAATAAAATCATTGTATAATGTATTGGAGTTGGTTGAATTCAACAGTAGCAATATAATTATGTTTACTCTAATTACATGAAATCTTTAAAATTAAAGTTTGTTTTTATATTATGTGATGCATTACTCAAATACAATGTACACATTTAAAGTAATAAGGAAATATATAATGAAGTAGTTGCCTAGTTCTAATTACTGGTTTGATTTGGTCAAATTATTATTAATGAGTGCTTATTATTGCTCAATACATCAAAGATAATTTAGAACTTTCCTTTTCTTTTCAAGAGATTCAGTGAAATACAGCCTAGGCAGAATCCAAAATTTTAACAGCTAGAAGGATTTTGCTGTTTTTCACTACTAACTTCATGACTTTGCCTTTTTAAAATATAGATAACCAACTACAATGTCCTACAATTACAGCATAATTTTTAGTTACATTACTGTAATTACACTTTTATGACATGATGAAATTAATGTTTCTGAGATGCTAAAATTTATATTATTAACCAGACATTTTAGATGAATCTGTAGGTGATATTAATATAGTTACATGAATGAACACACAACTTCTCCAAATAAATGAAAATAATGTTTTAAATTATAACTGAATAATAATGATAAGAGTATTCTGACTGGTTAGCTGTACTTGCAACAGCAAAAAAATTATCGACACAAATTGTTGAAATAAATCCAATTTTTACGTTTGAAGACTCGGTCTAAGTCTATTTTACAAGCATAGTGATTTTAGTGATTATGACAAACTCAGTCAAGAAATTTTCAAACAGAGAATGAGCATGGAAGTAATGCTTTTGAAATTTCACTTGAAAATGGCTGGGTTGTTGGGAAATTCACATGACCATTGATAGAATTAATTTAATACGAAATAAAAAATGGCCAAATTGAATCAAATTAATGATAGGGCATGGTAATATTTACTTATATCAATTTATATATATATATATAAAGGCAAACAATTGGTCACCAAGGACAGATAATATACATTTTATTAAGAAGTATTCAAAAATGAGACAATTGCAAACAAATTACAAAATCTCCTCTCCCGATATTAACACTCTAGCAATACTTTTCAATAGGATCATTTTTTATAAATAGCTAAATTATAAACATAAAATTATTGCAAGATGTAGAATATTTCTTGATTTTACATAATTTAAAGTTTCATCATTAAACACTTTCTCAATAAAAAGAATACAGATGAGATGCTTAGTCTCAAAAGTATTTACTATTTTTTGAGTAATGCAAGACTTTCTAGAAAAATAAAAAATCTTATTCAAAAATTCTAATTTTAAGAATGAGGTAAATTTAAACTAACAGAAAGATTACATCAATAATCCACAAAAGGTTCAAGAATAGTAACTTTGATATGGCAAATCAAAAACAAGTACTGATTAAAAAAATTAATAAATTCAGAAAATAAAGAAAAGAATTAGAAAATCAGTTTATGATTGGATCAGGGTTCCACAGCTTTTGATTTAAAATTATCCATGATTCGGAGATCCATATGAATTTGCTAAGGATGATTCGAAAAAATAAACAAACAAAAACAACATTAACATTTTATTTATAACCATATTAGATACATAAATAATATTAACCCAAAAAATAGTTTATCCCAGTAAATTAAAGACTGGAAAATTTCTATGTAAATGCATGCCTGATATGAAGATAATCTTAACATTTTTTCTACCTTGAAAAAAACACCCCTTATAGAGATCTATATCTCTACATACATTTATTACTAAATCTGTAAATATATTTCTCTTTCCATCCATACATGTATATATGGATGTTGTTAATCACGCTCTCTCTCTCTCTATATATATATATATTTAGAGAGAGAGAGAGAGAAACAACATCTGCACATCCTTGAGTAAACTTACCAAGTATTCAAAGACATCAAAATAACAACTGCAATTTCCCCCTCCTACATATATTGAATACATTCACAAATGTCATCACATATGTAGCTTGAACTGCCCAATAACTAATAAGGATCACAGTTGAATTATTTGTATTCATAACTTTTGGAGGGAGGAGGACAGAAATTGAATAATAAACTCTCTGAATGATATTGCAATCTAATCTGTGTTAAAGATTTAATATATTAAATTTTTATAAAGAAATGTGTTTTATTAATAAGATGTTTGCCATTTAAGGTTTCAAAAAAGTAACTTTATGACAATCAGAAAAAATGCAAAGCTAATCAACATAAAAGCTGTAACACCAAATAAGAATTGCTGTTACGAGAAGGAAAGGCATTGATTTTATTTATTACAAAATTTTTAAAAATGTTAAATAATGCCTATTACTTCAAATTTAAAGAGTATTATTTTTTGACAATAACTCTTATAGAATCAAAACTTTTTCATTAGCAATAAATATGATATATGCAAAAACTGTTTTCACAAAAATATTAATTGTGTGAAATTTCTACTTCTAAGAGGAAATATTTGTATGTACGTGCATAATGCAGCAAAATCAGCGCACTTAGAGCCATGAAATTTGCACACATACAGTTCATAATAATGACGATACAATACAGCTTTGAGAAGCATGAATTTGTATACAAGCATTTCTATTAAAAATTTTGAGCTGCTTTGGATGATTTTTTTGCATGTATCTGCCCATATCATTTCTAATGTTTATAAAGAAAGAAACAAAATGTGTGAATCATGAAAGGGCATCTTTCTAAGGAACTTCGTTTTTCATTTTTAACTTAATTTATTAATTTTATGAAAATTAAAATTTCGACAAAAAAAAGCTTATTTCATTTAACTTTTTCAAACTTTTTTTCAGATCATTATTTGAACATTTATTTTTAATTCAAAACAAAACCAATCAAAATATCTTGATAATTGATTTCTAATTATCTTCCTGGTAAGCTCAAATATTTTTTTTGCTGTTTATAGAGGTTTATTTCTGTATTAATCCAGGAAGGAGCAAAAATTCTCATCAAACCCTTAAAAAAAACACCAACAAAATCCATTGCCAGGAGTGTATCTTGACAGCAAGTGGACACAATACATAATGAGTTAAGACATAAAATTTGGTAGGCCCTTTTAACAACTAAAGTGTAAATCTGCATCGATCTCGGCCAAATCCACAAGAAGGTTAGGTCTGAAAATCTAGCCATGTTTTAAATAATTTAACAACTTAGAAAATGAATTAAAAGTATAATAATAGTGACAGATTTTTGTTTCAGTCAGTTGGGAGCAAGACAGACACCCCAAATGCTATTTACTTTAGGAAGTACAAAACACATGACCCCAGTACTAACAATGTTTATAATTCACTCAAATTCCACACTTCTAATTAGAGGAAGGAAATAACATCCTTATTATGGAATAAGTAAAGAACTTTCAGAAAAACCACACCAAATAGTTTAGGAGTATTTATTATTTTCAGTCATTTATTATTTAGTATTCATTATTTTCAGTTTACAGTTTTTATATTTATCATTTGTAATTCTCCATAATAATATGGTCATGAAGAAAAATAAATAAAATCAGCATTTAAATATATTTTCATGTTTATATCATATTAAAATTATGGTATGAGCAATGCATACTAGCTTTGTTTATCAAACATATTTACATTAAACATATTATTTATGTGCACATATTGTATATATAAGGTAATTAATTTTTTTACAAAATAATAATTCGTTATGTTAAAATGTTTCTTGATTTTATTTGTTATTGATAATGTTTTGAAATTCACAATAGAAAATAACTTTGATAACATAATATAATTTTATACAGGATATATTTCGTGCCAAGTCCAAAAGCTTTTTTATCACTTGCAATTAGCAATGCAATTTTGAGTAAAAATAAAATAGTACAGTCAGACACTCGAGTCCACATGGGGTCAATAAAAACTAAGGTCAATAGCATCGAATTCAGGAAATATACTCATCCTTTAGCATTTCATCCCTTAGTGAGGTTGAATAGAAAAGTGAAAATTTTGGAAACAAGCAACCAAACTGACTAGAATATTTTAATCCATCAATATATCTCAAAATTTAATAGCTGTAATTTTAACTGTTTTAGGTGCAATTTTTACTTCCATCCAGTAAATGGCTCAACTGACTATATTTTAACTTCATATTTTAGAGAAAAATATCAGTTTCAGTTGATGAAAAATTTTCTTGGGTTAAAACTTTCTGCACTTTTTCTACTTTGAATATTTATCAAACAAGTTAATACAAATGTATGGAAAAATTATTAAAATCTGTTATGCAACAGAAAACTTAAATCAAATCTTTTGCCATTTCACATGGAATTGAGAGTTTTGTAATTTGGTACAATTGATTACCCCACAAAATATCTCACTACTTTTGAAATTGCTAATTTTTTCATATATATATATATATACACAAAAATGTACAAAATTTAATATTGCAACCTATAAAAACATTTATAAGAAGTGTCTCTTTACTTAAACATATTTTCTTTAAGACAGATAATAGACAGTGCAGACAAATAATTTCAATTTTCAATATACATGAATTTTCCCAATCCAATAATTTTGCTCATGCAAAAAATGAGCTAAAATCAATACATTGGATGCAGCAGCAGAGCCAGCACAGCAAAAGTAAAAAACAGTAAAGGAAGGAAGGAGCAATAAAAAAATAAATAAATGGAGAGTCATAAAAAAAAGGCAGCTATGTGTTTCCTACCAAGGGTAATGGTAGCAGACTGGAACCTTAGACCATTGCCATTGTAGTTGAAGTCTATGGACGAGCTGGAATTGTTGATAGAATGTGAGCTGCAGGAAATGAGATCTGTGGAATGATTTCTTCGGTGATTAATTCCGGATGGGGATTGGGAAAGTCCTGGGTCGGAAGGAGTACGGGAATGGCTAGGTGTGGCAGGACAGTTGTTACTGGAATTAAGGGCGGGTGGAGGGGGTGCAGCTCTTTTCTTCATACTCCCATGGGAGGTCAAACCAGGGACTAAAGGAATGAATTAATCAACAAGTTAGGAAGAAGCAATAGGCAAGAGTAGTTAAAGGGAATCAGGAAGCTTAATACATCAACTGCCAAGCAATTCTAGTTTTTTTTAGTCCGATATTTGAAAAAAAATTACAAAAAGGCAGCCCAGAATGAAATAAGCAACAATGATTTAATAATTCTATTTAGAACTTCTAAATTAAATGAAAATTTAGAATGAAAGAAGCTTTTGCAATTTAGTTTAATTCATTTTGGCATTTGATGCATTAAACTGCAGCCAGCTTAAAGAAAAAGCAAAATTATATGGACCCATTCTGTGATAATGAATGATTTGTGATTGCAATTTTTCTTATTCTATAAATTAGATGCAAGATTCAAAATGACGTGAAAATGAATAACAAAAGTTAAGGATTTAGAGAAGTGATAATCAATGTTGGAATTGACAAGAAAGGAATGACTCTCCCGCTGCACGATTTGTAAATTCATTGTTAAATCTGTAAATTACTGTCAAATTTGATATTTCACAAAATAATTTAATTTCCTGGCATGAAATGATTTTTTTCTCTCCTTAAAATGTTTTACATCATTGAATAATTCATACAGATCAAAATTTAGAAAAACTCTTGAAATGAAAATTTTGAAATTGACTTTTTAATTTCAATACATTCATTTTCTTTATTTTCTGAAAATAGGAAAATTAAATGAAATATACATGAACCTCACTGGGAAGAAAACAACCAACTATAGCTCTTGTGATAGAATAAAAGAAAACAAAATTGTGCATAAAGAAAAAGATTTCAGAATTTAAAGGAAAACTACAATTCAACCCATTCATTGATCACAAAATGGGTGAATGAAGCAAAAAATCTTTGTTTTGTCTAAAACAGATTACAAACTATGCTTTATTTAGTCTAATGCACAAGCAAATAAATCTAAATAAATAAACAAAAACATTCATTTTTTTAATGTAAAAGGATAAATAAAAATTACTCTGATTAAAAAATGTCATGCTCATAGAATAGATATAGAATTTATTATAATAAGTACTACAATAGAATAAAATAATTATGTACTTTTTAAAAATAATTTACATTTGTATATCATATTAGAATACACATAATATAAAAAATAGTTTCAGCTATATAATGAAATAAAATGTTATATAAAAAATTGCTTAAGAAAAGATGATACAACTTTTGTTTGGACAAATTAAACAATTAAATTTCATGATATCCTATTTTAAGAACAGTAAAACTGTAAAATAAATTAAAAAGAAGAATAGATTCTTTTCTTGAATTTTTATGACAATCAAAATTAAAACAGTTCCGATTTAAAGCTTATGAAATTATACCATATAAAATATTACAAATTAAATAGTAAAATTCGAAAATAAGAAGCAGCTTATTAATTTTAGCAGTAATGCAGAATATCTGAAAAGAAATTCAGCAAGCATTTTAATTTGTATAATTCTAGTCTAGATTATCTGCAATGAAGTACACAATATAAGCCTCAACCATTAGTCTTCACTTCACTTTGGCAAACTTATAAAAAAATTCAATTGAATAAACAGGTCTAAAAAATAATCCATGAATATAACAGAGAATATAATTTTAAAATTTCATATACATGCAATGAATTTCCTTATAATGACAGTTGGCCTTTTGAAGAATTTTTATAAATCATGATTGCACACACATAAAAAATCTTACTAAATGGCTTCTTATTCTGTGGTGGAGGAGGTGGTGGCATTGTGCGAGGAGTCACAAGTGGACTTTGCTTAACTGTTTCACTTATAGAACTTGATCTACTGGTTGGGGACTCATTACCAACAACACTGGACGGTCGAGAACGGTTCAGATGCTCAGGTGTCACTTGACCACCCTGGGATATAAATCATTAAATAAATATTTAAATCAGAACACTGAAAGAGAAACTTCAATGTTAATTCTAAATATCTATTTAAATTAGCCTAAATATCCATTTTTAATTACAATGTAATTTTAAAAAATCCATTCTTAATGAATTATAAAACATACTTTCCCACCAATACAATTGCAGTGGTATTGGTAGGAGGAAAGCCCTTGATATTTCTCTTTAGAACAGCTATAAGAAATAACTAAAAAATAAACTAGTTCAGCCAAATAGTCCAGCCCAAAAGATGTGCACTGAACTATAATAAAAATACAGGAAAAGGTTTAATGGAGTTATCTGTAATTTATTCCTTTGATATTTGAAATTAAAATAATTTTCTGTGACTTAAAAATAGATTAATAATCTACTAGCTGAAGATCGTTCCCCCCCAAATAATTTTATTACTATTTTCAAGTTGAATGAATTCCTTTTGAAGACATAGGGAAAAATTCAATTTTAATTATGAATATCTCCACCAGTTTTATGGATAAACCCATGAAACTTTCCCTTTGTTTTAATTACAGTATAACACACATTTTTCTAACTGCAATTTTTTGGCAAATTTTCTTTATTTTTTTGTGATTTTTTAAAACCGTCTTTGTTTTGATCATACATAAATATATATACAGTTTCATAAAATTGAATATATTCCAATTAAATGTTATTTACCCCACAATACAAGATGATATTTTTAATGGGCTTAAAAGAACTTTACCACCCATGTGATATAATATATACACACACGCAGTGATTATAAAAACTATCCTGATGTACGAGACTATAATTATATTGTTAACAGAAACAGAACAAAATTTTGGTTTAAGTTAATCTGAAGTATACGTTTAAGAATCCTCGAAAAATAATAGTACTTTAACAATTACAATGACATAATTTTCAAACAGGAACACAAATTTTTTATTATTGGTATATGTTCTCCATAGCAAAAATAATAAATAGCATTGGAAAGATACCTGTAGTTCAAAAATCTAGAGAATTAAGTAATAGCAATAAACTGGCAGGTGTCATAAAAATGTGCTAGAATATCAGATGCAAATTCCTACACATGTAATTATGAAACTATCTGACAAAAAAGCAGTACATATAAATTATTAGTAAAAGATCTGCTAAAATTCTATTTTAAAATAGAACACTTTATCATAACTTTAAAACCCATTTAACTTGAAAGTTATTTTAAAATTATTATTTAATCAGAACATAATTATATACCATCATGCTAAATAAATGAATTTACTTTCAATCATTTTGGTTTTATGGAGTGACTTTAAAAAAATTACCTTATTATCTTCGCCATCTTCATCACTGAAATCTGTAGAACCATCTTCTTGAGACAAACCCCAATCAATATTTACATTTTCAAACATAGTTTTCTTATTTTGTACAGCATGTTCTAACTATAAAGGACAAAAATTATCTCATTTTTAAATGAATATAAACAAACATCCCCCTCTCCAACTTTTCAACTCCTGTAACTTAAAATTAATTTCTAATATACTTAAGGAGGTATACTTCAATAAACCAGTGATTTAATGGCCAATTTTCAGAACAAATAATTGATAAGGCTATTTGTTACCAACAAAGACAAAAAAAAAGTTTCTAAGAATTACAGATTATTATTTTTTTAATTTTTGTTTATTTATCAAATATAACCAAAAATTGTACATTTAAAATTCTTGTATTAAAATTTATTATTTAAAAACAATTCTTAAAGTAAAGGATAAAGAAAAAATCTAAAAACATGAATTTCCCCTTTCAATTTTCAAAAATCAACAAGCAATTGATTAATTTAGATTACAAACTTTTAATTATATCCAGATATATATCTGGATAATATCTGGATATAATTAAAAGTTTGATCCAGATATTATCCAGATATTTATCCTGACAAAATTCCCATTCCAAATTCTTTAATACCTTACTATAATGTAAAAAAAAGAAAAAAAACTACCTATTTAATTAAAGAACATAGTACATTAAAGTAATGATACATTTAAATTTTAAAATAAAGAAATTAATATATATATTATTGAAAAAATGCATTTTTTCTTTAAGGCACCAACACCTCCTCACTCAAAAACATCTAACAAATTAGCTTACATAACAATAAAACATAAAGAGAAACAATATTTTTTTTTTCAGTAAATATTAACAATGACATATGAAAAGAAATTAAACAGTGAAGTAATATTTGAAATGAGTACATCTGACAAACAGAATCCATTTCTTATTCAATAGAAACCATTCAATAGTTTGAAATACATTATAAAATATTATATTCCCATCAAAATGATCTTTTTGAACTTCAAGAATAACATGAGATAAATCAAGAAATCAACCTTTTGTTATTTTGGAACTAAAACAATCGATGTTTTAGGTTCGAATTCTGCATGAGCTTGAAGGTATACATAAAAATAGTATGCTTACTACTTTTTGCTATTAAATATAGGAAAAAAAAAACTTTAGGTTTTACAAAATTTAGTAATCTATTTTTTAAAAAGAAAAATTGATTATAAAGAAACCATACAGAGTTTCAGTTATACCAAACTCTTATATATTGCCTTAACAATAAACTTTGTCCAGTTCAGTCTCTAGTCACAACTTTGGACAGATGAATAAAGAGTAAATCTAACTTGATAACAAATTAACTTTAACAAAAATGTCAAAATATTTAAGAAGTAGCACATTATGAATAATCTTTACAAATTCATTTGTGAGATTCAGCACAGGATGTTAATAAGTACTATTCCCAGACTATCTTAATAACATCAGCTACATACGGGCGATAATCATTTCTAGATGACTGATTAAAATGCTAATTCAATAGTTATGCACTTTAAATAAATACAGATATAACTGTAATTAATTCACCATGCAAACTTTACAATTCAACAGATCCAAAAGAAATAATATGTTGATTCTTAGATGACCCAATTACAACAAGAAACTGTTCCACAGAAAGTACAAGAGTGGAATTGTGTAAGATCCCTGGGGCAAGAATCCTTCTAATTTGCCAAGTTGAGGGATGGGTCATGGAATTCTTGAATTTAAAGTATTTAAACTCTGAACATAATAATTATATAAGCCTATCAGTGAAATTGCTTAGCAAGTGGTTGTACATTTTGAACATGACAATCATTGATATTGATCCATAATATAAAAATTAATATTATAAAACAGAGTGGGGAAAAATGAAAATAAAAAAAGACAAGCATTTTTCAGCTTTTAATAATTAGAAGAGAACAGCAATCAGAGTAATCCAAACAAGTGATGAAATGGATGTTAAAAGATTAAGCATGGTTCAGGTAGGAAATGTGTATTTCCCTAAGATAAAAGTATATTCAACGAAGAAAGAACAAAATATTTCACACAGCTGATATTCAAGAATTTGCCTTTGTGAGGGCATTATAGATAATTCAATCAAATTCAAATAATCAAAATATTATATACATGTTTTTTTCAGTGAGAATCTGTGAGTTTCATATTAATAAGATAAATTGTGCTTGAAAAATAAACATTTCCTTGAAAAGAAATCTTAATGTGATCTTTAAGAATAAAAATCTATTCAAGACCAGTTTGTATTTTTGGAGAAACATAGTAGTATATACAATTACATACAATAGAATATATACTTATATTTTAAAAACTAAACTTACCAGCTCCACACAAGTATGAAAATCCTTTTCTTTAGCAATATCTAATGGAGTTTTCCCTTCACGGTTTTCAATTTGAGGATTAGCACCACTACGAAGCAGTAATTTCATACACTCAGACTGATTCCTTTGAGCACAAATGTGAAGTGCTGTGCTTCCATCTTTGGTTTGTTTATCTAGGCTTGAGCTATAGTTTCAGATTAAATCATCACATCTTCATTAAATATCCAGCCACATTATTAATCAAATAAATAAATATATATATTAGAAAATGAAATCTAGATTGCAGATTTGAGAATTTATAACACAATATGATTTATATCACCAGATAAATGAAAAAGAATATAATTAACAATATTCAAATAATTTAAAAATCTTACATAATAAAATGAACACTAATATATTTAAAAGGTTTAGAAGATTTCAATTTCAAGCAATGCAACAGAAATTAAAAATTAAAACAAACCATTTATATTGATTATTTTTGAAACTTTACACATTCTGAAAACTAAAAGAAAATAAATTCAGCAAGTCTTTATGAAGTTTAAGATGCTATAAAATACAGAAAGAGGCATAGTAAAGTTATTTTAACTTTTTTTAATACTCGAAGCAGGCATATGTAAGCAATACCATAAATCTAAAAGGGTTAAGAAAAGAGAAGAAAAGAAATAAGAAAAACGACAATTTTTTCATGCTTACTGGACATATATAAGCTAAAAAATAATATATATATAAATGTATTCAGGGTTGAAATGGAATTTCTATAGTGCATATCAGTATATTTTAAGCTAAAACGTATGATAGCACCAGAATACAAATAGAAATGAAACAAAAACAAACCAAAATAATAAAAATATCAAATATAACATAAAAAGAAAACACTGTTATATCAATAAAACATTTAGAAGTTAAATATTAAACAATAATTTAAATTTTGGTCTTTGTGTTAATGGCTAAACAGTTATATAAAAAAAATTAAATTTTACAGAAATTACAATACAATAAAAGAAAAGGTTTGATAATAATCTCATTGGGATGATTTTATTTACTGTTATGAATCATTATCTTTCCTATAAACAATGCTAAAGAAAAGAAAATTTTCCATCCACAAGCGAACAGCAAATGCACATCATAAAAACACATTTCCAGAACAGTTACAAATGTATGGATTGATCAACTTAACTTAGCCACACTTCAAGAATATAAAATAAGCCAAATTGTTGATTGTAGACACTCACTCAAAAGAAGTTAAACATAAAATTTGAATTCAAACATTATTTCTGTAAAATATGTAATATTCTGGTAAATAATATGCCTAATAATTTTTGATAACAATAAATTCAAAAAAAAACCCACCTTGGGCAGTATACAATTAATTCTGCTAATACTCTTACTCAATATTATATATTCCAAAAGATACTATAAAAATAATTTATTGCAAAATGTAAAGGAGCCATTTTTCCAAAAATAAATTACATGAAACAATAGTATTAGGCAGAATTTATAAAACCAGGCAAACATAATAATTTTTCAATTTTTTTTCAAATGATTAAAGTGTAAATCTATGAATAGCAGATATAAATGGATTTCTATAATATAAATTAAGAACATTACTGTTTCAAATTATCTGCACAAATGTTTTTTTTATTCCATTATCAGATATTTTTTATCATTTATATTTATGATTGCTCAGATTTTCCTTAGTGATAATTAAGGATTTAATATAAGGCTTACCTATTTTGAACTAGGAAATCTACAATATGTAAGGAAGTACCATCTTCCTGAGAAACAGCAACATGTAAACTTGTTTCACCTATTGCCTATATTAAAATCAATTTTAATAAATGTGTAAATTTTACATAATAAAAAACTAAATATTATATTTAAAGCAAGAAATTAAAATTAATAACATTAATTTAACAATAGCAAGGAATGAGTTTAAAACTGAAGAATTCAAACTATTACACATATATTTTGTTTATTACTTAGAAAGGTCCAAAGAAATAGTACTTACACTATTTGGTAGAACACTAGTTAAGTCAACACCTTCCACAAATGCCTGGAGTAATTGGTAGACATTTTTTGAAGTAACTGCATTTTCTAAGTCATTTATTAAATCATTTTCATCTGAACATGTCCTTATTGCAAATTTTCGATCAACATATTTTCCTCTAATAAATTCATAACGTTCTTCCCTTAAAAAAAAAAAAAGATTACAATTATGTAAACAAAATTAAAGTTCTTACAAATTGAATAAAAATGAAATGAATTTTTTAAACATGTAATAAATATTTTTTAAAAAATACATTGATATTTTTCTATAAAGCTAATGAATTCATAATTATGCTTAATAAGTAAAAAATCAATGCTAATTTCATTATCATGCACCTTTTAGCACATTTGTTAATCTTTTAATTGTTCATATTTATTTGATGAAATTAACTAAGGATTTTAATTAAATTTTATCTAATAGAAGGAACATTACTTTTAACATATCTTAGCAGTTCAATGAACAAAAATTTAGGCTCATAAAACAATCAATGATTATTTAATAATAACCTATATTTCAAGGAGGAAAGTGATGAAACACAAAACAGATAAAAGGAAATGTATCTCAAATAAATGATTAAAAAAAAGGCAGTTTTGTTATAATAATACAAAAGGGAAAGATTTTGGTTTAAAAATCAATGCAGTCAACCCTAAGGCATGCAATTTTAGTATTTCAGAAAGAAATTAATATATAAATTGAAAAACACAGGAATGTAAAGATATATAAATAACAGGAAAAATACCTTACTCTGATTTTTTTTAATTCACAAAAAAGCAAATAATAAAGCACATTTAAAAGGATAAGCAAGCATGAAATATTGTGGTACTATAACATCTATTTGATAGCAATAGTAAACAGTCCTAAATACAGGCACACATTATTTTTCTACTATCTTGATACATGTTAATATGTGACCATAAGTACCATTCTGAGGAGAAAGAAAATTATATATATTGAACAAAACTGCTGCATTTTGGCAATTATTCAGAAAATAAAAAAAATATATAAAAATAATATATGTGGTAATAGTTTTTTAAAAAAATCAAAAGACACTAACATGGAACTTTGTGGTGTTGGTTTTCTGGCTTGACTCAATGTGGCTTCAACAATGTCATTAAAACCAGCATTACTCATAATCCTTGCAAGCTATCAAAAAATGTCAACAGTTTATAAAAAATACAACCATGTGAACATTTAAATTCAACAATATAGAACTAATATTACACTTCAGAAATTAATTATAGAAATAAACTGAATACCAAAAGCTGAGATGTTCCAATATTATCTAAAGTTAAAGACTGAATTCGTGATATGTGAACACCAAGATCTCTATGAACCCCGGAACATTCAATGCACATCAAGATTCCAAAGTTAGTTGATAACCAAGTGGGATCTAAAATAAAGACAATTAAAAAAGAAATATGCAAATAATTTATATTCATTTCAAATAAAATATATGTTATGATAATTATACTTTAATAATTTTTGTAGAGTTTTACTTTTTTATAAGTTAAATTATTATAAAACCAAAATATCTTCAATGCATAATTGAATTCATACCTTTGGTGGAGTTACAATCACAACATCGATCATTTCCAGGTAACCTTTGCACTTGCCGAATAATACCCTGTTGTAATTCCATTAAGCTTTGATTTAATTTAGTGGAACCTGTCTGTCCAGAATCATCAAATGCTTTTCTAAGAGCACCTTCTTTACAATTTACTAATACAGACATCCATCTGAAATTAATTTTAAGAAAATTCAAAGCATCTTTTCAAAATACAGCATAACAATATAATTTATGTATTATCAATTGATTGCTACAACTGTCACTCTGAAGGATAAAATCACAATTTGAGAAGAAAACAAAGTAAACTTACACTTCCATTTCATTTTCATCTTCAGCTTGAAAATGATACGTCCTATTATCTAAAAATAAAATGAATAAAAAGATATATTATAACAAAAAAAGAAAGAATATAGCACTTTTATAGCATAAAATGAAGCATGGATTTTGAATTTAATATCAGAAAGGCAAAGCATTGCGCTTACATGATATGAGATCAAAACATTTCTTCTCTTCTTGTACAACCTATGAATAGTAATAAGAAAACTAAGCATACAGAAAGAATAAATAAATAGTATAAGATAAACAGTAAGAAATAATAAGAAATAATTGAGTATAACTTTGTCTAAAAATAAAAATTCATATCTTAAATTCAAGTTCTAAGAAAACTTCCCTTTTTTATTAAAAAAATTTAAGTAATATTTTTTAATAAAGAAAAATGTACGACCAAAATGCAAATCTTTATTACCCATGACCGATTATGACAAATTTCATTACTTTTCAAGAACTTTGTTAATATAAAAAGAAAATTAAAACAATATTCTAGTAACAATACCATGCAGATATAAATACTCTATATGAATAAAATTTTAAAACAATGTTTTTTTTTTTTTTTTTTACATTACAGAAATATTACTTAAAAATTCAAAGTCAACTGTAATTCAAGTTAAATTGCAAAATATTTTAACAAAAAAATGAAGTACTTGGCATTTACTGACACAAGTGTTTTATTTGACAATACCAGATTCCCTCTTCCACTTCCACAACACAATGGGGCAGTGAGTAAAGAAATACAGTAAAGCAACTGTTATAAGTAATTTTGTTACAGATTAATATTATCTCAGACAACAGTATCACTATACAAACCTTATGCAAGTAAGTGAAAATTAGTTTGTGAAACTAATTTATAAAGCAGAATAATCCCTTTATATATATATATATATATATATATATATATATATATATATATATATATATATATAAAATAAAATAACAAGGGTCCAATTTCAGAGCAAATTTTTTAGAAATATAATAAACTTTGTTTAAAAAAAGTCAAAATCAATATTAATTAAAAGACTTTTACCTTTACTTGACTTGTAAGAAGATTTAGTTTTGTTGGTGGTTTATTTTCCTAAAAATACAGTAATAAAAATTAGTCTAATGAGAAAGTTGAATTTGGAAAAGTTTTAATAAGAGGAATACATACATCTGAATGAGAAATGTACAGAAATCCATCTCTGATTTCACATCTACGTTTCTGCCACACTTTCCTTACTTTTCCATCTGACTTTTTAAGGAGATTGCCAATTTTTGTATATCCAAAATTTTCATTTCCTGAAGGTTGGTGAGGTGTATAACCAGATGGATACAGAACTAAACTCTTAAAATGAAAATTTACATCTTACAACATTGTGTATACATATAAAATGCATGCAAATCATTCATCCCAAAGCTTGCCCTATGCATGTTACACTCATACACCATATTACAAAGCCATTTACACACACACACACTTATTTCCCCACATATTTATCTGAATATATCTTTATAAAAATATCTTGTTACTTTAAAATAAAACTATTTTGAATGATCTTATGCATATTAAGAATATAAATGACATATAGGTATAGCATTTTAAGAAATATTAATACAACTATTTCCTATTAAATAATGTTTTCAAATTTGAAAAATTCACCAATAATGCTTTAGTTTTTTTCATATAAAATAAATTTGGTGATTTATTCTAGGGCCAAAAATGTTACTTTAATGCCATTCAAATGTAAAGCTTAAAACAAAGAGAGTAATTAAATCTCCCCAACCATACCACATCTAAATAATAAAAATAATAAATAAAATCTAAATTTACCTCTCTAGAATCAAGGGAAGGAGAATTTCGAAGAGTATTCCTCAAATCAACAAGTTTTTTCCTTTCTTCATCTTGTTTTTGCCTGATTTTTTGCAACTTAGTAGCTAACTCTTTGATATAACCACTAAAGTGTTCTATTGTTTTGAGACCATCTTGAAAATAGCTAAAAAATATCAAAAAAACTTAGTTAAAAAAACAGTTGCATTATGATATTCTTGAAGCAGTTAAGATATAATTACAGATAATTTTTTTTACTAAGGATCATTTTGAGGGAATTTACTTGAAATAATTGAATATTAAAGAAAAATATCATATTAATGAAAAAGATAATTGTATAGTAAGAATTACATAATTTTAGTCCGTTTGAATGATTAAATATCAATTTCTTCGCCTGGCCTTCCCTAAAACATTAATCATAACTAAAAATCCAATTAGTAACTCTTAAAAATCAATTATAATTTATAGCAGTCAAGTATTTCAGATGAATTTAGCTCATTGCAATATCTTGAATTCAAACTGATAAGTCAAATTAAATGTTTTCCATGATCTTTTGCATTTCAATTAAATATACTTAAATAATAAACTAAATTTAAAATTAAAGCACAAGGAAAATTGTTTACTTCATGATTCCCCCCCTATTTTGCATATCCCTAATTTGTGTTCATATTTGATCCCATGTGAATATTTTTTAAGGTCCTTATTTCAGTAAGAATTTACAATTGCACATGCACTCGAATAAAAAAGCAACAAAACATTTTCGAACCTATGAGCACATTATTGAACTTTTATTTATAATTTGAACTTTTTATTTGGAAGTACAATTTCTATTAAATTGTACAAATATTGTATTAAAAATGTTACAAAAAATGCTTATTACATTTATATAATAGTTTATATATTTTTAAAAAAATGATAAATTATATTTTATTTATTACTTGTAATTGATTTATTAATTATATAAAATGCCAAACAATTAAATGCTCAAATAAATTTGCACTATTATTTTTAAAAAATGATTGTTTTTTTTTTTTTTTACTTGTATACTACTTTTAGGACCATATTTTTTTTATTTCAAATTTCAGATAAATCAAAGTTTTACTATTGCCTTACCAGTCTCGAATAAACCATCTATTACATTTAAATTTATAGTGATGTAATGAAATAAAATAGAGACAAACAAACAATTAGATATGTTATTTAAAATCATTTGCTAATATTCCACATGAAAAAAAAGAAAGCTTAAAAAATTATTTGTTCAGACATTATGGGTAAAAAATTTTGAAAACTGCTAATATAGAAAAATAGAAAAGATTTATTGAAGATTGTAATCTATTTAAACAGTTCACAAGAGAAATTTTTTTAAAAAAAATCCATAACTCAAAATTATACTAACTCTATAAATAAACTTTAATACATCTTATCATCAGATATGTTTTTTAAAAAATTTGTACAACCTAATGACTAGAAAATTTTGATTTTTTAACATGTATGGTATTTTTTAACATGGCAATTGAGCAGATGCCTCTGCAATAAAACTTCCACACCCCACCTGTGAGAGGAATTTTTAAGGCAAAGAATTCAACTAGCATTAATAGCTCATACTGCATATCTTTTCCAGGAATTCAATTACAAGCATCTAATTCAATAATACTTAATGTCAAGATTATCAATAAATGGTACAGCTTTAATCATCTATTACTATGATTAATTACAGTATGACTAAATAGATTTAGAGTATATCTTCCATCTTACATTTTTCTGAACAGTAGATAAAGTCATAAAATTTATATGTAAATATCCCAGTTAATTGAAAAAAAGTAAGCATATTCATGCTGCATATATGAAAGGATTTTCAACATACAATAACAAATAAAAGATTCTATGTATAGCATATTATCAGAAAGTTACATTATGACATACTGGTACACATTATAACATGCCTATAGACTAAAATTATTGACAAATTGAAAACTTTTTTCCAAAATATTTTAGAGAAATGCTTTAAGCATGAATTCAAAGTTTAGTGTAAAAGTAATGAGCACATGTATAATAAAATTTTTAATTATTTATAACCAAGAATCATTGTCAAAATTACATAAGCAACTTACTTATTCTGAGCATGATAATATTCAACTAAATGTTGAAGTAATTCAGCACCCTTTTTAGTTTTAATTTCATTCACTTTAATAAGGTACTGAAAATAAATAAAATGAAAATTAATGATGCAGTGATTACCATTTACTTAAATTCTTAACATTAATAGCTAACAAAAATATTCATAAAAATAAAAAAATCTACATTGTATTATGTTACAGGCTAAGAACTTAAACATACTTCACACATTTGCAGCTGAAATATTTTTCTTTCTTTTTCCATTTCTTCAGCTATCTGAAATCATAATTAAAATATTAAGAGGAAGGGAAAAAAATCTATATAATCCAACATATTTTAAGCAGCTCACTAAATAAAATATGTTACTTTTCTTTCCTTCTATTTCTTTATTTTGCAAAATTATTACTCTGGCATAGCCTACTGAGATTTAATTCCTAACACAATCCAATCTATAAAAATATACAATACCTCAGCAGGTGATATCTCTGTCCGTATCAAACCAGCTTCTTTAGCTTGCTGTTTTTTCTCTTTTTCTATTTTTGTTCTGAAAACATGAGAAACATTTTGTAGAAATAAATTTAAAATAAAGAAAAAAAAAGGCTGATTTAATTGAAATATTTTTGAGTACTTACATTTTAGTTTCATAGTCTTTCCATGCTTTATCAAAAGGCCGCTTTAAATCCTAAGAAAAGATTTAAAAGTTCATGTGTTTACTTTTTCGCTTCATGTTTAAAGATACACTTATTTAAGGTAATAGAAAAACAAGTATACATATAAAAATAAATAATAACAGCAGGATTATCATAAATTTAGCATCTATAGGTCATTCTACACAGATAATTAGCTTTAAGTTTGTTCAAATCCTATATGAAATTCAATACACAATTTTATTATTTCAACGAACTTGAAATTTCGTTTCAACGAATTTACTATTTGTTCTTCCCGATTTTAGATCACTATGTATCTTAATATCTGGTTTGTTTGTGAGAAAATCTGAAGAGCTGTTTTGGAATATAATAATAAAATTTAGTTTATATTATCTATTTAGACTTTAAATTTATTAATAAACCTTAAAAAATGGAGCAAACTTCAATGGAAAAAAGCATCAAAGTTTATACAATTTTTATTGTCATTTGATATAAAAACTAACACTTAGCAAATAGTTTCAACAAAAGATTTCAAAATATATGAAATTAAAAGTCACTAATTGTAAAAATTTTTCACTTATGAGATAGTTTTTCTTTTCTTTCCCACCTTTTATTTTAGTTTTGGCTTCAGTTCACTGATGGAATAGTGGGTTTTAGGAATAATCCCATTATGTTTGCAAGTGACTTCATAATTAAGTCTAAATAATGGAAAGAGGGTAGTAAAACTCTGTGTTCTTTATGTATTACTATCCTCAGATGAAATAATAGGGTAAAAATATATAGCTTTTACCTGCGATTTTGTATGCATGGGAAAGCACACAACTAATCAAAAAACCATTTGTTTACAGTGTGTAAATAAAATACAGCAAAACCGCAAATCAAGTCAGTATTTCTTAGAAATCAAGTCAATATTTTATTTATCATTAAGGATTGAGATAGCCACAACCGTATCACACACATTTTTAAAACTTTTAATTAAAATTAAAACACAGTTGTCAAGAATTACAACACACAGCACACATGTCAATTTTCAGGGCCAATTGGGGCAACACACATTTCTACACCAGTCAGTGTAACACAAAACAAATTAGAAATTTTTAATTTCCTTTATTCTGTTTTATTTTGATTCAAAAAAACTTCAAAATGAAACTGAAAAATCCACTAATTAACAATGTTTAATTTTAAATGCATCAAATACTAAGAAAATAAATAGAATCATTTGAAATAATTGGTCAAAAACATGTTAAGCTTAATCATATTCATTTGCAGTTGGTAAATGAAAATTTTTAGCAGGAAAGTAAGAAGAGTGTCATTTTTATTGTTTCCTGTTTTTTCTTTCTATAAAAACTTTGTCTTTATGTCTTAACAAAAATATTTTTTTAAAAACTTAGCTGAATTGGTCGAGCAGTTCTCGAGTTTTGCGCTTAGCAACACAATTGGTGATTCATTTTTATTAACGTAGATTATGAAAAATTATTAGCATTTCTTGTGTAACATATTTATATTTAAATTAACAAGAATGCTGACTAACATATAGCTAAAAAATGAGTGTAAAGAATTGTATATTTAGTGGTTTCTTTTAGGCCTGGTGTGAAAGTCTATTGCCTCAATTTAATTTTTTCTTCATAATTTACATAAAACAAACATACAGAGTTTTAAGGACTGTGGCAGAATATCTTTAATTTTCATTTTTAATAAGTCAATAATTTAAATTTTTGCTTTGTATTAATGTAATTTTTTAACATATGTAAAAATATATAGAATTACTGGAATAATCAATCTACCTCATTCAAAAAAAATGTTATTAAACCAAAAAAAAAAAGAGAGAGTTTAAAATTCATTACAGTTTCAATTCTAAATATATAAAATAAATTTTAAAAAAATCAAAATGCACATGCATTGATACTTACACCTTTAACACCTTTCAAATCACCTTTTAACAAGTTGTCTAATGGGAACATTATTATATTGTTTAAGTTTTGCATCTAAAGAAAAGGAAAACATTTTAAATTAAACGTAAAGAAACAAGAAATCACATTTTGTTAAGAAGAATAAATTATACCAATACTTACAAGTGTTTTCATAAGTGCAGAGAGCTCTTTTGTAACTATAGAAAACTTTATAAATGCAGCACCTACATAGATGAAAACTGAACTTTAAATATCAAAAAGAAAAAGAAAAGACAGAAATTCTCCTAAAAAGATTGATAAAGATATAATTCCATACACTATACATATTTGTTTCTTTATTTAAAAAACTGCCCCATTCAAAAATTAGCATAAAAACTTACAAAAGTTATGAATTAATATTTCACTTTCAAACAAACAATTATTTTCTTAAATTGTTTAAGGAAATATAAAATTTAATGAAGCTTATTATGACGTTAATAATTCTAAGTGACTTTTGTAAAATTTTCAAAAACTATACAGTGTAAATTAATAAAATAAATTTCTTGAGCCATTACCATTTATAACATAAAAGTGGACACATTTTAATTTCTTTCATCCCCCTCAGAGGGTACTAATCAGAAAAAATAAACATCTTATATCCTTATTTTTTAGAACAATTTTTTTTACAATTTTAATAATTTATATGTTAGAAAATGATTTAAAAAAAATGTATATTTTATGAACAAGTACACAAAATCTAATAGCAACTTATATCTTTAAAAAAGCTTTTAACACATTAGAGATACAAAAAAAAAAAAAAAACAGTAATAGAATAAAATCTTAATTATCAGTGAAGGATTTTAATAGCAGATACATAAATTCTACAAGAAACTATAGAATTAACAAAAAACATCAACAGTAAAATAATTTTGAAATAAAAAAAAGGTAGAATTTCCGGACATATAGAATTATTATTTAATTAAAAATTATACTTTTGCTGCATTATTTTTTTTACTAAAACAAAGCAAAACATTTAAACAAAAGCTGCAAAACACACACACACACATATTATATATATATATATATATATATATATATATATA
>JAOUZG010018166.1:2789742-2809601 GCA_026289955.1 Argiope argentata | reverse complement strand
ATATATATATATATATATATATATATATATATATATATATATATATAAAGTTTTAACAGCATTGTTTTAAGAATAAAAACCATGAATGATAATCTACCAAGTCAAGATTTTTATCACTGAACTTTCACTTGCAAGTAAGATTATAATATAAAGCAAATTAAATCACTACTTTACCTATGTCTGGTTCTTGGTCCTTTGTCATGGCATTTGCTCCCAGTCTATCTAATGCCTTGGATAAATAGACTTCATTATCCACATGTGCTGAAAATATAATAGTATATTTTCATTTTATTTATTTGTTTTCATTATTGCAGTTTGTTTTAGTACTTTTCCCAAAAGATCTCCAAACAAATTTGGTGGAATTCTACATTATTTGGCGATATTTTGCTTGCGTCCAGCTAACAGAAAAGTATCGAGTTTTATAAGAGGAAATAATAATAATGTAAGAAAATTTTGATATTTATACAAATTAAAATATTTAAAACTTGAAAAAGATTACAAATATTTCATGTTAAAGAAATTGCACAAATCATACAAAATCAGAGGGATAAAAAGAATCTTCAAATCAAGAAATTTCCTACACAGAAAAGAACTGGATATTTTGCATTGTGTAGCAACATACAGCTAACAGAGATATAAATAGTAATGAAAATATGGAAAAAAGCAGGTGGAGCAAAAAATTTATAGAATTAGGAAGTAGCACAGAAAAAAAAAGTTTGAAAGCAAACTAAGAATTTTTTTTTTACAGCAGCATTAAAAAACATACTTGAAACAGTAATAGTTAATTTTCTTAATTACATTTGATTAAATTCTACATATGAAATAATTAAATAATAATGATTATTAATCATACAGTGAAAATAAACATTCCAATCTATATTTCACCAATTTTTTTTAAATCCATTAATTGTTTTTATACATCATTTCATTCCTTTTTGTTTAATACTTTGAACCCCCATATGGAAATGCTACTGTTATTATTGAAGATGACAAGTAAAAATCAATCTTATTATTTTATAACAGTCAGCAAAACATTAAAAAAAATTTGCACTATCATTATAGTTCAAAATATATATTAAAATATAAATACAGAAATACATAACTATTTTTAATAAATGAAAAATGTATAACTAATATTTTTAATCAATTTTTTTGTAATATATATGCCACTTAAAAAAACACATTTTTTCTAGGAATAAAATTATTACAATCTTGTTAAAATTAGATATTAATTTGAAAATAATGAACAAATATGTCACTTGATACTATCATTCTATTTACATATAATACTTCAAAAACAAATTTAAAAATGTAGACTTGAACTAAAAAAGGGGCCTCAGGCTGGCAGAATGCCAAAAAACATTCAATAATCTTAATAGCAAAAATAAGTGAATGATGAATGATAAAGGAATTTCTAGGTTAGAGTACAGGTATTTCTTGTAACAGAAAGAACTATCATTAAATAAATTCATCTAATTATATTTAAATGCAAATTAATATTTCAGAGGTAAAACTGGCAAAATAAAAATAAGGTACATTTTCCCATTATAATTTAGAAATTAAAAATTGTTTTAATATTTTATTATTTAAAAAGCTTTAAGGGTACCAAATAAAAAATAAGCTTATTATTACATATATATTTTTCAAATGGAATTCTTACCATTGCCACTGTTAAAAATGGCCTTGACAGCTTTCTTCATTTTAGTCAAGCCATCTCGGTCAAAGTCAAGTGTCTATATATTACAAAAGAAAAATTATATAATTAACTTAAACTAGAAATATTTAGTACACTAAAAAAAACTAGGCAATATGTTGGCTAACAAATTTTTCAGGAAACAAAAATAATCCTGATATTAAAAAATGCCATCTAAAATTTATAAAAAAATAAAATCAACATTTAAAAATTCACTTAAATTTTATTCATTAAGAAAAAAAAAACATATAAACATCTTTATCAAAAATATCTAAACAAAAATTTATTATTAACAAAAGAAAGGAAATAACATAATAAGCAAGAAAATAATACTATTAAAAACTTTAAAGTTCTGATGCAATTCTATTTAAGTAGTTTTTATACTTTCTTGCTCAATTCTTTTGCATGGCATTCATACCTCATTTCTTAAGTAAAAGTTGCCAGTGCATCTTATTCAATCTCCATTCTAGGAAATTTTAGTCGAAGAAATCAAAATTTTTATACAACATTTTCAAAGAAAATTCATTCATTTTCTAAGCAAACTACTTTTGAACTAAAAGCTAAATAATAATTTCAATTATCAAACATAACTTAAATGAACCGAAAAAAACCCTAATTATTAAAGTCTTCAATAAATTTGAATTAAACTTGTAAGAATTAAAAAAAAAGCTGCAAAAAAAAAAACTTTAAACAGATTATGTTCCACATGACAATCTTATCAACAAGCACCAAATTATTTAAAGTTAGTTGTTTAGGATAGAGGAACATATAATAAAGAAAGGCTATAAAAGTAGTGCGATTGAAGAAGTTAAAATAAATACGATTATGTAGCAAACTACACGATATCCACACATTTTTAACTCGATATAAATGAACCCGATTCTAAAACAAATAAACATCAAATGTTTTGAAAAACACAGAAACGACATAATTTTTTTTTGTTAAAAATGATGCTTATACATTGGAGCGAAATTATTAAAAGTGTCAACATAAAAATCAAAATACCTTCCTGCAATTTGATATTGTAACCAAAATAAAAATTATTTATTTACAATTTAATTAATATATTTTGAGGTTTAAAGGGATAAGAAATTTCCCCCAACAGATAAGTATTATATTAAGTTACAGGAAAACATATCAAATTATAAGTTTAATAAAAGTTTAAAAGTTCCTTTTTTTTTTCTTCTAGTTTGTTTTTGTCCTACCTCCTCCAGAGAACTAATAGTTTGGCGACACATGGGAATTTTTGAAACAAAGGAAGATGTTGTTGGAGAATTATAGTCTTCTCTTGTTTCTGCAACAAATTCTGCTACACTCATTAACCCAGGCATGGTGAAAAGCAGATTTGTTTACAATCAAATAAATAAAACAGACAAACGACAGGAAACGATACACCCTACACACTAGTCATATTCGCATCGATCAACAATCTTTTCTGATTTCACGGTTACGATTATGATAAAACTTAGATATTATTTACATTACTTTAACTTTTGTTTTGTTTTAGCTTGCAGAATCGAAATGGCTTTACAGACACATCCTAATTTGTTTATTTTTTGTTATACTTCTGTTTGTAAAAGTTTAAAATCAAATTAACAAATTTCAAACAAATGTATATTAAATTCCATGGCTGATTCATATATTTTTGACCAAAACAGGATATTGAAACTTTTCCTTAAAGAAGATTTTAAAACATTATAATGTATAAAAATATTTTTTCTCCTCTGATTAGAAACACATCTACTCATGATTTCCATATTTAAACTTTTAAATCCGTTTACTTGGCCAAAAATATAGTAAAATTTGATAAAATAGGATATATAACTTTAAAATCTCCGTGGAAATAATGTTCTTCGTTTTAATAGTGGGCAAATTCGACTCAAGAATTTTAAAAGTTTGGTTTTAGTATAGAATTGGGTGCCCCTTCGATTTTCAACAAATTTCAGCGATGAAGCACTATTTCTGGTTTGCATAATGTTTTATTTTCATTGACGTTACAGTTGGGTTATTAACCAAAATTTTTTATCATTGCCACTGGTCTTGGCGCCAAAAGAGCAAAGGGCACCCAATTGTAAACTTCTACCAAAATTTCATTTGCTGGCATTACAATTACAATGACTGAGAGAAACCGCGATGGCTAAAACCAGTAGCCGAGTAATATAACCATAACATCAAAAGTATATTTCTATGTAGTAGATGTTATCTGGCTAGCTTCACAATCCTCCTATATTGGGTACATGCTATTCCGGAAGATTCATTTGATGATTTCTCATCGTTTAATAGTTAATGTGCGTCGGCTCGAAAATTGAGTTACATATCCGAATTTTTTATTTTTATTTACCTGAGTTATTTTCCGAAATAGCAAGAACGCAATACATTTTGAACGTAATGGTCACTATATGAATTTCTATTCTTTATCACATCAACTTTTTAACTTTTTCTTTCACAAAATACGCAAAGAGAACAGGTATTTTGTGAGGAACAGGAAAGGTATGATTGGAGAGCTTGTTAATGAATCTACAATCAGAACTTCCCGTATCCAAACGATATGTCTCGGAATTATATTATGATAATTGAAAAAATACTTCTAGGTAGCTTGATAAAATTTGGTAAATGGTATTTACACCTAATTTGTATTCTATAAAAAATTTATGAAATCCATATAAAGGAAGTCTGTTTGGCTCTTAGTACAAAATATCTTATAATATTCTTAAATTATTCAGAGTCTCGAGCAATATTGTACTAATAAATGTGTGAGCATAATAAATAAAAGAAACTATAAAGGGTTACATGGATGAAACTTATACAGATTTATAGTTAGACTTGTAGATCTGTATTAAATTTTGGATCAAATATATGAAAGGATGGACCATTTTATGTCTTTATGTTTGGATGCATGTGTTCATTCAAATATGTAGATCACTAACTAAAACAAAACAATGACTTAGATAAATTTTGATATATATAAAATTTTGGATGAAAACGTAGGAAGAAAGATGCTCAAAATATATATCCAGTTTTCCTCATTTTGTTTTGAATCTCGAAATGCATCTTGAAACATTACTATACTTGGTAGTTGAGATGAGTGAGTATTCATTCTTATTGACAAATGTGGTCCAGTCTCTTTCTTTATAGTATCTCAACTTATCTGTATTGATTAAAAGGTAAATGAATAAAAAAAAAGATGTGTTAGATTGTCTATGCCCATGGGAAAACTGAGTTTGAGGCTACTCTCTCCGTGTCCTCTAATAAAGAATATTTTCTGTATGACACGGTAGCGCGAACTCTTTTCTTTCACTAATTTAATTTACTTATTTCATGGGAAAACACTTTTTTTCATCAAATCTCTCTCCAAAGAATTATTAAATACTACAAAAATATTTCTTTTGTATCCATTACTAAGTAAACTTAAAAACTTTAGATTTATTGATGCCAAACCGTTTTTTTTTTAAATATTGCTATGATCAACTAATGTATTCAACAGAAACTGGGTTGCGTTGTGAGTGCATGATCGGAATTGTTCTGCTTGAGTCGGAAGGCGGGAATTTTTTTTCCGTGCCTTCGAAAGTGTTTTTTGTGCTGATATTTTGAAGCAAAAAGTATTTGTTCTTATTTCCATTGTTTATTTAGAGTTCCTTTTTCAACTGGAGGTAGACATAGAACTTTAAAATCAGGTGATACCTGTCCTTTTTTTTTCATTTTTTATTTCTTTTCGACTGTTTTTGAAATTTTGTAAATCTGTGCCATTCAAAGATTTTTGCCGAAGAAGAAGATGTTAGTTTCTATCATGTAAGCACGATACAATCCTTAATGTCAGAAAGGTTCTTTAAGTGTGGTAAATCCACAAAAGAACTGGTCTTACGTCTTGGGCAGAGTGAATATGAAGAAATTAACATTGTAATGACAAATGCAGATCCTAAATCGAGAATTCCCCAAATGAATCCGTTTACGCTACAAAGCTTTATAAAAGAGAAAATAAATCGGCATGCAAATATATTAAACATGAAATTTATCCGCAAAGTGTAAATCATGTTTACAACACAGGATCCTGTTTGTGCAGCACAGCTACTCAGCTTAGATATATTATTAAACATTCTAGTTATGACAGACATCATATGGGGAAATATAACCTCTCGCTTTCTCCTATTTGATATCCCCACAAAAGTCTCACTTATGGAAATTGCCGAGGAATTAAAAATAATAATGAAATAGAAATTGTGGAAATGAGGTAATTCCCTAAAACAAAATGATTCTCGGGAAACATCACCCGTCCTTATCACGAAACTAGATACACGCTTGCCGATGGACATTAAGATTTGGTTCACAAATCAAAAAGTGCAACTTTTCATTGACAATCCGTGACAATGTACAAATTGTTACAGTTTCATGCACCCTTCAAGGGTATGTGAAAATCAAAAGATTTGTCATCTTTTTGGCGACACTCACGCAGGCGTCTGTCAATCACAGCAAAAATGCGTAAACTGTAAAGGCGAGCATTCAGCCACATCGAGAAGATGATCATTTTTTATTAAAGAAAAGGAAATTTACGAGCTAAAATGTAAAAATCATATTACAACAGCTGAGGCTAGACGAATTTATATCCAGTCAAAAAAAAAATCTAGCTACGTAGCATCTGTAAAAATGAATGCACCTATAAAAAATTTCGAAGAAATAATAAATGGAAAAATGGAAAATATGCCCAATAAAATGAATGAAAGAATTGACTCCAATCCAATCAATTCAACTCAAAATGGAAGAGCATATAAACTCCATCCTCGGCATGTTTGAAAAATTGGTTGAAACCTTGTCGCGTAACGTTACCGTAATGAGTAATCCTGCAAGCGAAAATCTTTCTCCATCAAGAAAGAAAAAAGCTTTAGAGAAGTTTCGCAAATTATCTGCTACTCCAATGCAATTGGATACAGGTGCTCTTGGCTATTTCTTGGTTTCTCTCTTTTTCTTCTTTTTCCCCCTTTTTCTCTTGTGTGTTTTTTTGACCTTTTCTTTTCTCTTTTTCTTATGTGTGTCTTTTTCTTTTTTTCACCTCTTTCACTTTTTTTTGTTGTTGTTGGTTTTCTCCATTTCAATGTCTTTTGTTCAATTTGCCACTTGTTTAAGTTCGAATACTTTTTGCTTTTCGTCCTTTGCATCCTAAAATGGGTGCTGTTTCTTTTTTTTCTTTTTAACTGTCTTTGTAAATGATCTTTCTACAATGGAATTGCAGAGGAATTAAAGGGAAAAAACTGTGGCTTTCAATTCCTCCCTTTTCTACCTCTTCCTTTTGGGTCTTTCAAGAGACTTTCCTTTCCGAAACTGACATTTTTTCTCATCCGAACAAAATTTTTTATCCCACACACAGAAAAAGTAGACCGGGTGGTGGTCTCCTAATTGGTATTTCTGATAACATGTCCGGAAGAATTATTCCCAGCAATATTACAGAAGATTTTAACCTTGAACTTTTGGCAGTCGAAGTATAGTTCCAGAATACCAAATTTAACATTATTAATTTATATGCTCCCCAAGGTTTTGATATTAATCAAACAAAATATTTTTTTGATTCTTTAACTCTACCTACTTTCATCTTCGGTGATTTTAATTTGCAACACGCTCATTGGGGAGCTACCCGTTCAACGGCTCTGAGTAACGATTTCGTAGATTGGCTAACTTATTCACATTTCATGATTCTCAATACAACTATTCCCACGCTTAGTTTTTTAAGAACTCAAACTATCTTAGATCTTACTCTCTTTTCATCAGATATTCATAATCAAACTTCTTGCTATGTAATGGATTCAACTTTTGATAGCGATCACAACCCAATTGTTATTTCCTGGTCGGGTATAGAAAATGTCAATCGCGACTTAAAAACAATTGATTGGACGAGGATTAAGCAACAAACGCAAGATTTTTTATATAATGCCAACCAATGTTCCATTGAAGAAATTACGGTGAGAGCAACTAAGATATTAACCCAAAATACCTCATTTAAACTATTGTCGCATAAGCCTTATCCTCCTTGGTGGAATATTTCTTGCCATTATTATGAAAAGCTCAACAAGTACTTTCGAAAAAAAGCTATCAGAACAATTTCTGAATCAGACTGAGTGAAACAAAAAGTATGCAAGTCGATTTCATTTTCACGTTAAAATACCTAAAAGAGAATATTGGGGAAAAAATTTGCCCAATATCTCGTAACCCAAAAATGTTCTTTAAAATTATAAATAAACTTTCTAATCACACAAATCCAAATTTTAAGCATAACAACATTATTATAGAAAACAGCCGATATATATGCGATCCTGCACAACAGAGTGAATTATTTGCAAAGACTTTTTCTAATCGAAATACAAATATTGAACCTATTCCCTTGGATTTTTCTGGAATAAATTCCTTTCTCAATAGCAAATTCGAAATTTGGGAACTTAAGAGAGCAATCCACAAAACTAAAAATTCTACTCCTAGAACTGACAACATTCTGGCCATCTGGTCTAAAATTCTGAACAACGACCAACTTCAAATTATTTTGAAATTGTATTAACATCAATTTGATTCAGTTGACATCCCCAAACAATGGAAACACGCTCTAATTATTCCGATTCCGAAACCTAACAAAGACAAAACCAAAATTTCTTCCTATCGGTCCATTGCTCTAACCTCTGTTTTTTGCAAAGTTTTTGAATGTATCCTTACTCAACGTACTACTTGTTATCTAATTTGTAACAACAACAACAAAAAAAAAAACTGCACAATAGTTTACATGGTTTCATACCCTTCAGAGATAACCAAACTGCAGTTTACAATATTCAGGCAAAAATCACAGAAGTTTGCGAACAAAAAAAAATACTTCTTTGCTGTGAATTTTGATATAAAAAATGCATATGATTCTGTTTATATCGACAGCCTTATTGTTAAATGCTTACAACTTGGTATAACAGGCAACATGGCAAAGTAGTTGTTCAACTTCCTACAAGACAGAACATTTCAGATTTGTTGGAGGCATTCCATTTCTAGAAACAGAACTCTGAAAAAAGGGCTACCACAAGGCAATGTTCTTTCTCCAATTCATTTTGTCATCTTTATGCATGATTTTCATGAAACCATAGAAGAAGGGGTCGAATGTACTCTCTTTGCGGATGATATCTTTGTCTTCTGCAGCCATCATTCCTGGGAAATCAGTATAAAAAAATACAAAATACTATGGAAAACATATACAAATGGTGCAATTATTGGAAACTAGAAATTACTCCAGAAAAAAGTGCAATAACTGAATTGTCAAGAAAAAATTACAAATTATCCACGCATCTCTTATGCGGGACATCCCTTAAGGTGGAATGAAACGATTAAATTTCTTGGAATTCATTTTTCTAAAAAAGAATCAAAACGCAGTTATCTTTAAAAATCTTAGAAATCATGCACTTAAAAAGATAAATGGTCACAAAATATTCGCATAAAACACTATGGCCCCAGAACTAAAGATATTATCAATATTACAAATAATAGTATTTTCAGCATATTTTTCTGCGGTTGCACCATAATCAACAGGTTTTCCGAAACACAGTTTAAAGCATGCAACTCGATTCAAACTATAGCTCTGAGAATTGCATTAGACCTTCCAAAATGGACCCCAAATGTTGTACTTTTGAAAATTGCTTCTCAAGAAATTCTTTCAGAAAAAATAAAGCGGCTAGCTTCCCAGTTTTTTTATCAAGCAAATAGTTAATGGTGTACACTCTCCACTTCTAAAAGAACACTCCTAAAATAATCGGGAAATTAAATTAACTACCAAAGACAAAAAATGTACTTCCCTAATTCTCAAGAACTTTAATGCCTCTACCACTCAATTTATCATCTTGCCGGAAAACCCTATAACTAGCTCAAATAACTTTCAAATTTTTCTCACGGATTTTAAATTCTAAAATAAAAATCTGTCTTTGATAGAAATTAATAGTTACTTTAATGAATGCATTCGGAATTGATTTCCTGATCATTTTATTATTGCTACTGATGCATCCAAAACTCTCCAGCACACTTGAATTGCTATTTTTCTTCTAAACAAAAATTCATGTTTCGAGTCCATCCTGTGAATTCCATTTTTACTGCTGAAAGTTTAGCCATTGCCGAAGCATTAGAGGTTCTTGTTATTCCTGGAAAAGATTGTTTGATTCTTACAGATAGCTTCTCTGCTCTCACATCGTTGAAGAACATTTCGTTTCAGTCGCCAAAAATTATCCAACGTATAGCATCCAAAGTTGAAACCATAACCAAATTAAATAAAAAAATTTCCTTCCTGTGGGTACCTGGTCATTCGAATATAACCTGGAACGAGCTTGCAGATCGCTTAGCCAAAGAAGTTACAGAAAATACACCATGGATTAAATGTATCTCTCCTGAAGACATTATTTCAAGCCTCAAGAAAGAGACACATCAGATCACAATCAATAATTATAGAAACAGTAAATATTTCATTTCTTTAGGTGACATTCTAAGCATTGAAGCGCTGTCTCTCTGGTCCAAAAATCGGAAGGAAGATGTTGTCTTGGCCAGACTAATAAGCAAAACAATTATAACACCAGGATTGTTAAATTGCTTTAACCTTCATAATGATCCTCTTCGTCATGAATGTAATAGCATAAATGATATTGAACACATAATTATCTCGTGCAAAAAGTATTCATATTATAGAGACAAATTGTGGACATTTTTCAATTAGATAAACAAGATATCGCCTTCAAAAATGTTATGGGTAAAATAACTGCAAACAAGGCCAATCTTCAAGTTTCTCTTCAAGTGTTGAAGCATTTCAACATCTACTAATTTTTTACCACATTAAATTGCTCTGACTCTTTGTTCCTCTTCTTTCCATTGGAACTTCTGGAAATGTTCTAAATCTCATCAGCGGACTCACTACAGCTTCAATCAACTAATTGAACAGACTTCATTAACTGTTAACTGACCGAAACTTCAATTCGTTTTTGTGCGTGGGCTCTCTTGTGTTTAATTTATATTTTGTTCCAAGTATTTGAAACAGGGGATAACAGCCATTGTTGCTATAAATCCCAATACCTTCTTCTTTCAAATTTCAAACAGAAACCGCTTTTTCCGAAGTATTTCAAAAGTTCGATATTTTAATCAATAGAATAGAGCATAAGCTCAAACGATATCACAAAAAAGAAAAAAAAAGAAAAAAAATGATTTCTTTAAAAATTAGTTTGCTGTCATTGTTTCATTTTACTATACATGCGAATGGTTTAAATTAACATTGTACCTACCAGACTTTCGGCTGTTTCCTCTTCAATACGAAATATAATTTCTTTATCCTCATGTTCATTATCCATTATTTCTTGATTTGTATTAGATGTGCAACAGGAAACAGTTTTTTTTTCAGATTTTGTCACTGGAGGTATATATAAAAAAGAAAGAATCAGAATTTGATGGTAGGGAAATTCTGTGAATTTAATTATCATTGTCACAGTTAAATATGTCTGAGTAATGTTTTATAAAAATTCAATTATCATCCATTTTTCAAGATTGTAGCTGCCAGAAGAGGAATCAGACTTTTCTCAGAATTAATTTTCTTTTTATTAGCAAATAACTAAACAACAATATATAAGTTGCTTCTTCCTTTTTAAAAAAATACAAATAATAAATCGTTAATCCTTTTCTGGCAGTTTAAGCTTTGAAAAAAAATGTCATTACACCGAGTAATTGCAAGTCGTTTACAATACAGAATTTTTTATCAAATATCAGACTCTATCAACAACAAAATCATTTGGACGCGTGAATTTTAAATCATGCTTTGAACATACTACGGCTTTGGGATAAACAAAAAATAAGATTTCATTACGGTTACTTTTAAGTGAAGGCCATCTTTCTTTCTTCATTCCTTTCTGAGTTATTGGTTTTCAATGTTTGTCCCAGTGACAAATTATGTATTTAGTGACCAAAGGTAGCACATATTATGAGTCTAAGCTGATCGATCTAGTTTTCCATTCCACAATATCGCTTGTTAAAGAATCATTTTATGTTAATCCTTTCTATTTTATTAAGTTTACGAAAAAGTATTTTTTATTTATCTGTTATGACTCTAGACTGCCTACCATCCGAGTTTGTATTCAACGATACCGAAATAAATATTTAAAACGATCCTAATAGTTTATCATTAATAGAATTTGTATTCTTTACAGATTCATTCGTTTAGCTAAACTAGGAAAATGAAGTTTGTTTAATCATCCTAATTCCTGCTTCTTCCCCACTTTGAAGTCTTAGACGGCTGCTTAGTCATGAATCCGCCTCAAAATTATGAAATTTATTCAAATTTATTCAATGAAAATTACTTATTCAAATTTATGAAATGCCCGTATTAAATCAGAATGTTAGATTAAGAATAATTATCAAGAAAATAACATATTAAGGGGAAAAAATTCAGGTAATCTGTAAAACTGTTCAATAACTATTGAAGTTAATTATAATTTCCATAATTATTATCAATTTAAATATTCACCCATAAGTGAAGAGAATCCCTGGCGCAAAACCTTCAAATGTAATTTCATTACCTGATAAGAAACAATCTTTTACAGACTGTAAAATTCAGACTATTAAAATTCAAGGGTGCTCTACAGCTCTGCATAATTTATACATATTTAATTGAATGAGTCTTTGCTCGTCTTGTCTGAATCTTATACAATTCCTTACCCCTTGACGGATTTTTACGATATTTCGCGTACTTTTTTCATAATTCCTGGAGAGATTAACTGGCTCTTCAAAAATTTCTATGAAATTCAAAAAGAGGCTAAATTGGGATGAAAAGATTTTGAATCTTTCTATCATAAATTTGGAATACATGATCGTACGAAAATTATTTCTTAAAATATATAAAATTAGAATTTCAATGGCGTCAACTTTATTACTATGCAATTTTTTCTTCTATTTTTAATTTAATAATATTTTAATCAATAATTACATTAAAGTTTCAAGTTCATTTCAACAAAGTTTGTATCAATTCCATTTAGTTATTGAAATATTATTTTAATTTCATCGTTTTAAAGACTTCTATCTCATGCGCTTTTATTACTTGAAATTATATTGCTTTCTTCAAAAATTTTCATTTTTGCTTTTAATATATTGAAGAAAATTAAAAATTTTGATATGCGTATGCACTAATTTACATTAAATTCTGGCTTTTAAAACTATTGTAAATTTGTTTAACTGTATAGTCTAATTTTGTTTCATATTTTAACATCTGCAAAATTATTAAGACTCAAATTGGCATATCATAAGCTTTCTTTAATGTTTCTTTAAGTGTAATATATAAAGTTTTAATTTGTTTGATAAATGTTGTTTTAAATTTTATGGAATTTACTTCAGTCATACTCTTTAAAATATCTCAAACCGTATATTCTTTCCATTTCCAAATAAAAAACTTTCATACTCATTTAATTTCGTAATAGCTTGAAATAAGGCCTTTTTAATTCCTATTTACCATTGCTGAAATATTAAAAAGTTCAAAATCTAAGTACAAAGCTTTAAATAATTCATTAAACATTATGAAAATTTGAATATCAACTCCTGAAATAGAGCGGATATGAATGTGAATCATAAAACCTAGAGAAACAAATATGTTATTTAAATTCAAATTCGCGTCTAAAAGTATATTTATCTGGAATCGTTATATTAATAATTTAGAACAGTTTCTAGTTTAAAAATTCTTAAGGGGTGAAGTTTTGTACCTGAAGTTGTATGACGTAAATAATTTTATATGAGTTTTAAAAATTTAGAAAAGATGAATTAAGGTCCAGCGACTGGTAGTAATCTTATAATAGATCTTCGATTGAGATATTTTTTATAATTTTTCAGAAATAAAATATGAAGAAAATTATTGGATCAACATTTCTCAAATCCAGAAGTTCCCATCTTGAGAAAAAAGGAAACTAAAATCCGTTCAGATCCTAATTACAACCAGATGCTCAACAAGAATGACGCAAACCCTCTCCGGAGAGTATGAAACTGAATAATCAATTAATTGTATTTAAGAGAAAAGGATTTTTTTTTACTTCCCATATTCTTAATTATTAAAAACAGCTCCAATTAAGAGATAAAAACACATCGAATGTAGTCCTTTTTATTTCTAAACACAAGACAGGTTTCTCAAAATAAAGCAACAAGTAGTTTTAAGTTACAGAAATCTTGCAAATAAAACGCCTTTGTGAAAAAAAAAGTTTGTTAAGATCTTTTAAAGCTTTCTGTTTCAAACCAGTTGAGGAATATACAATAGCGGTTTCAAGTATGTTGCGGTCATAAGAAGTGCAAATGAAATCCATATCTTAATAAATTGGTCAATTTCATTTCGCATTTCAACAAATTTTAACACATGAATTATTTAATTAAAAAGTAATTTTTTTTAAATTTTAACTTTATGAAAATTCATTAGCTGTTATTTATTTATTACTCTAGATTGCCATGCACTTTCATTTCTATACAAGGCTAGCTTTTACCCTCTACTTCGTACGCATGTAAAAGAACACAAATAACCTAAAAACAATTCCTTTACAGTGTCTATCTGAAACAAAGCAAAACCGCAGATCAAGTCTGTATTTTTTTAAAAATCAAGTCAGGTCTATTTTATTTATCAATCTAGATTGAGATAGCTACAAAAGTATTATATACATATTTTTTAAAAAATTAATAAAAATGAAAACTCAGTTGTCATCAATAACAACACACTGAACATGCGTGAATTTTCAACGCCAATTGAGGCAACGCAAACAAATGTGTGAGTTATCTACGCTAGTTGTGGTAACTCAAAATAGATTAAAAATAATTAATTTACTTTATTTTTTATTTTAATTCAAACTTCAAATACAAAACAAGTACTTCAAAATGAATCCGAAAAATCGATTAATTAACAATCCTTAATATTAAATGCATCGAACACTAAAAAAATAAACAGAATTGTTGGAAATAATTGGTTGAAAATCCAACCTAACCTCATTAGCGTGGGGGGGGGACAACTGCAGGCTTATTCATTTGAAGATTTTTGGCGGGAAAGTAAGAAAGTCATTTTCGCTATTTTCTTAGCATTTTTTCTGTTTTTTTCTTTCTATAAGGACTTTCCTCGCGTCTTAACGAAAGTATTTTTGTTAAAAAAATTAGCCGAATTGGTCGAGTCGTTCTCGAGTTTTGCGTTTAGCGACACATTTGGTGTTTCATTTTTGTTTATATAGATTACTGAAGATGAGGATAAGTGTTTATTAATATTCTAATGATTAAATAAAGGTGATGAGACACATAGGAACTAACTGTACTCGAAAAAGTATTAATACTGCTGTAACAAATTAAAATTCATAGAATGTACATTTTTCACAAAGACTCTCTATTTGACAACTAGAAAAGCAAAAGTTTTTTTAACGAAATTGGGACCTCTTTACAGCAGAGTGGAATAGGGTAATTGATTAGTTTACCTAATCGGAAGTCCGACAATATATAATTGATCATACTCAGATGCTTTTAAAAGAAAGAAGATAATGCGTCGATTAACTCCCATGCGTGTCACAAGTTTCTAATAATACACAAGAAAATATTATAGACTCCATTTTTGCACCATTGGATATCAACTCCTACTGAATGTGGCAATTAATAAGGACTTAAACATTCCAATTTTCAAAAAAAAAAAAAAAATTTTTTTTATTTGCTAGGAAGAATGCAAAGGGAATTCCTTTCAAGTTATTGTCTAAAATATTTATGAATAAAAAGTTTATTATTTTTTCATTAATATTTGTAAACGGATTTTTCCCCGTACATGAATTGCAGACCGGGCATATCAATGCAATTAATATTTGTTCATATTTTTCTAACATTTCCAAATTTTTATTCAAACAGTTGTTTGAATTTTTTTATGTAAGCTTCTTTAAATTGGTTAAAGTAATAACGTATAAATTTTTCTGACTAATGTTTATCAAAATTTCATTAAAATCTTCATATATATAATATATATATATATATATATATATAACCGTTAAAGTATATAATGCAGTTATTTTATAGAATACCTAGTTATTGTATGAAATAACAAGGTATTCTATAAATAATATAATGATAGACAATTAAAATGAAAAAGAAGCAATTTATCTAATTTATGCAGCGTATAAATGGTATTTATGGAAACGTACCATAAAATCATTTGTTACAGCAAGAATTACTAAAATGACACTTGGAATTACAAAGAACATTATTTCTAAAACAAAATCATTTTTTGTTGACATACTTGGTTTTACACGAACATTTTTTAAATCCCTGACCAGTACCTAAACTTTGAGCAGTAGAAACCGACCGGAGTGATATTTCTACATCCGGCACTTCGATTTTAATTAATTTTTGTTCGCAAACACTGAACTGGGATCGGGAATATAATTGTTTTATGCGGCCGTTTCTTATGCCCAATTGGAAAAATCCTTCTTCAGATATTTTTATGATGATAGCTAAAATAGATTTGTCATCACCTTTTCCTCTGCCAACTTCAGGCACTGGGATACGGACGGTAAACCCCACAGAATGAGATCTATCCTACATTAATTTTATCTTTTTAGCTTGAATTTCTATAATTCAAATGAATATAATAGTTCATAAATGCAGTAGGGGTGGAAGGTAAATGCATTTGTCGTGTGAGATATATGATAGAGATTATTATACACTTTAACGGGCTGCAGATCGTTAATCTATGAAATAACTAGTTAAACTATGAAATACAAGATGGTTTTACACTTTAACGGGCGCAATCAGTTATTCCATGGAATAACTAGGTATTCTATAAAATAACGGATTTCATACTTTAACGGTAACATATATATATATATATATATATATATATATATATATATATATATATAATTTTTTAATACGAATACTATGAAAAAGTAAGCAAATTAATCAGTCTTGAAAAATTAAACATAATTACTATTAATAATTTTTTTTATTTCAAATAAGGACATTTTAATAAACTAAATAGCCTTAATAAAGATATAATGAAGTACTTTAATAATCCTTTATAAAGAAATTAATGAAGTTCAAACAAATACAATATAAAATATTATTTTCCAGAATCTGCCAAGTGGGAAGTAAAAATTAAAACAAGTCATTGAATATAATTAATATTTTTAATAGTTCAATGCGTACATATAATGTAGTCCAAATATTTTATTATTCAAAAAATGGATTATTTTTTTACAGTTCTATTAGGAAATCCGCCATTGGATTGATCATATGATATTTTTTAAAAGCAGATGAACTGATTAGGACATAGTCATGTCTTCAAAAGCTACAGATGTTTATTTGTGCGTTACATTAGATAATCGCAATTCTTATTTTAAGAGTTAAAGTACCTGATGCTGTTAAATAAAATTATTCATTTCTGCAGTATAAGCTGATGAAATACGCAACTCCTTATCAACCAGCTCTTATAATGACCCTTCATTATAATCTCCGCTGATTCCGAATAATTTCAATTCATTTTCAAGTCACCTTGACAAAATATTTCGAGAAGGTTGAGGGAATATCCAGGCTATAGTTTTTTCTTTTAAAAAGGATTTAAATTTCGCTGTATTAGATTTGTTCTGCTATATGTAATAAAAAGGATTTAAATTTCGCTGTATTAGATATGTTCTGCTATATGTAAGTACACCTCTGATCATAATTAACTTGTAGTACCCACTTTTGAATATAAATATGTGTTTTGAGTTACACTAAATATTCTTTATTTTTAATTTCTTGTTTTCCTAAATATTCTTCAATATCATGAAGATACCGGCTCACTGTTTTTGGGCATTATGAACTAACAAGAATGTAAGGTAAAAAGTTGTTCCATGCCAGCGGAAGTCAAAATTGTTTCAGAACTGAATCCATTCAATAAGTTTATTTTTTAAAGTTATAAATTTTTATTTAATTTATAGAAATAAAAAGATACATTCTGTGAAATATATCCTAACAAAATATTTTAATCATTACTGAAATAAAAACACGAATTTTGCTAAAATTTTTTCAAACCATAATGAATATTGAATAATTCGACGTAAATTTCACTCAACAAAAATTAATCACTTTACATTGCAGATAAAAATCCGTTACTCCCGATATGAAAATAAGTGTTTTTTTAAATAGAATACTTATTCAAACAACAAGACGATTACAATTACAAAGTTATCAACTTACCGGCAACATGGCACTAATAATGTCTTATTTTCCATTAAATATAACGAAAAAATATATTGTTTATGCCATGAAAACGTTACTTTTCCTCAAAGATCCATGCCGGGAGTACATTTTCACACAATGGGAAATACTTATCTTGATAAATAGATGATATTAAACAAAAGATATTGTTTAAAAGTTTGATTCTTTTCTGAATCACACTTGGTTGATAATAAGCAGCGAAGAGATAATTTCAGTGTAAAAAAGATATGAGAATTCTGTTTTAACCCAAAATCTTGCTAATTCGCCTTCAAAATGCTAGAATAAAATCGAATCATTCTCACCTGATACTCATCGAATGCTCAGTGTCGGCTTATTTGGATACTTAATCCATTTTTTTCCGAAGAAAAATACGAAAAGAAAAAAAGAGTTCTTCAATTTGGTGCTGGATAACAAACACAGTTACTTTATTCATGCGAATGATCGCACTGATATTCAAAATTAAGAATAATTTTCGTCAAAAAGCATAGAATGAAAGATAGAAACTAACACTACATAATTGTAAGCTATTTACTAACATTCTAAACACTACATAAACGTAAGCTTAAGTGTTCATAGGAGTGGTGAGTGAATTCAGAGGAACATGCTATAGAAATGCATATAAGACATTTTTTGTCCTTGCAAATTGTGATGAAACTAGAAGCATCTACGTTAAGAGGATGGTATGAGGTAAACAATCATCTTAAGATTAAAAGCGGAGCATTTTTAAATATATATTTCTAGAATTTCATTGTAGGGTCCATAAGTAATGTTAACAATTTAAATGATGGTTTTTGAGCCTGAAATCTGCGATATTCTATACAAAGGGGCAAAGCAAAAAGGAAAGGATTCTTCGACCTTCTGATTGGAATCATACAACGGTGGATTGTTTTTATTTGGCTTATTAAACTATAATCTTTATGCATTAGAGTTTTTTTTTTGCTTACTTTCTTGTATCTAAATATTTTTTCGAAGTATGGAGGAAGTATTGTCACAAAATTCATTATAAGTATACGTCACATAATTCGAACTCGGGATTTGAACGCCTCTCTAGGCCTTCAAACCTCTTTGAGTTCGGAAGACACATTTCTGGAAAATATCTGTCTGTCTGTGGCAAAGATAACTAAAAGGAATATTTCAATTAGACGAATGAAATTTGAAATGCAGTCTTTTTTTTATTTTCTTATTAGTTACTTTGGTTTTATTTATTGGTCCAAATTTTTAGATTTCTATCAAATTTTGAGCAAAATCCATTCAGAAGTTTATCTGTCCGGCTGTTCAAATATATTTTAATACGATAACTACAAACCAAGAGAGCTAGATATGCAAGATTCGGTACACGGATGATTTCATTTAACATCTACAGCGAAGACACCAACCAAAATGTGAGATAAAATCAACAATATGTTTGCTGTCTCTCGGTCTTATTCTTTCAGAAACGTGTAAACACGATAATTTAAAATCGCAATGTATTAACTATATCAAATTTAGTATGTGATTTTGTGACAGCAATTGTGTGACATTTTGGTTATAATAGGTTGTTAAAAAACGTTTCTAAAACACAAATTTATCTTTAGTAAAATTTTGAGGCGACCACTCCCTATGATAACACGTAGGCCACCGTGAGAAAATAGAACAAAACTTAACTAGGAATACAATAAATAATTAAATAAAAAATATCATGGCTGACATTTATCTTATTTTTAAAAAAACGAAATATAAAAATTCCTGGTTGAAGAGACCACTTATATTGATTATTGTATCCACTATATATTAATGTCCCGCTTCGAGACAATGCGAGGGCAATCTTTTTGAATCATGTCCGACGATGAAGCTAATAGCTACGTAGACAAGTCCCTCTTTGAAACAGTAGGTGAACAATGAGCCTTTGCCATCAGACATGATGCTTATCAGGCTTAAAATACACAATTGATCTTTTATGGAATCG
>JAOUZG010018166.1:2766023-2789342 GCA_026289955.1 Argiope argentata | reverse complement strand
CTGGTGAAAATTTCAAATTCAATTTATTCAACTTCAACAGAATGTTTTAAAAGAAATCTGGGAAGGCGCTAGCTTAGAGAATTTTTCTTTTGGTGGTGACAACTGCCAATATAGATGTTACAATTCTTGTTAAATTTTGTCCATTTCTTGATGGTATTTTTTTTGAAGAAATCACTCGTCTCCAGTCTTATAATTTCTTTTGATAATCCCCAAATTCTAAAATGCAGTTTTTTTTTTTTTTTTACGAATCTTTGGTGTTAAGATGAGTTTGAATATTTTTTCTTCATTAAGTAAGAAGAGTTCGTCCACTGTGCATAATCAAATTTGTCTCATGTAACAACAGGGCGTAAAAATGAGTTATTTCAGTTGAATAGAAGAAATGAGGAGCTGAAAATGAATCATACTATTCATTTTGTTCATGTAAAACTCAATATAATCCCTTTTTTTAAACTGCCAAGTTTTTTATATTTCTAATTAATGAGTATTGTACTGTGTTCCACTGATTGCACTGCTGTTCTTTTGCAAGTTCTAGGGCTATTTTGATCCAATAACTGCTGGCTACTCAAATTTACTTTCAAGGTTTTTATGTCCATCACAAATATTTTGAAATAGTTTTGTGAAGAACATTTCTTGTTCATTCCTTACCACAGCATACTATTAAGGATTTTGCATTAAGTTCCTATTTAAACTCTTAGAGTAAAAATGAGTAAATTCACTTCCATCTTCTTCTTTATTTTAATAATCTGAAAGAACAATGAAAAGTACAGAAAATCAAATTATTACAATTTAGAATTAAAATAAAAAACATCAAAAATTTGAAGTGTTATGTAACATAAACTAAATTAAAAAAATGATTTTCTAATTTTCCAGAGACTACCTTATAAACTTGAAAGAAATTCTGACAAATCAATTAATTTCTTTTTGTTCAATTTAATAGCACTTCCCCCTTTTTAACAACCTAATATTGATTAGACATTTGGATAGAATTATTTCATTTGGTTTGAAATGAAATATATTTCTTGTCAACTTTCCTTAACTAAAGATTAATACACAAAATGAAAGAGTACATCAAAATAAAATTTATTTATTCTAAAACTTGTACATTAGAAGGAGCTCTAATAGGTTTCTCAAAAAGATTTGTTCTATATTGATTCCATACATGCTCAGGCTTCTCAAGTTTCTTATCTTTCAACCAGTCTTCATAAAGTTTGCAGAATTTTTTGTAATTTTTCTGAAATCCTTCTTTTTTATAAATGTGTGAAACATTTTTCCCATGTTCCTTAAAGGAAAAAAAAAAGTTTGTAAAAATATTATAGAGACAATATAGAAATATAATGATTGAAACAAATTCTTTAATATCAAGTAAAACTCATACAGCATATCATTGATAATTGTTTTATTTTTACAAATAGACTAACTGAAGATTTTATTAATAATCTGTAACATACTTGATGAAATTAATAATTATTTTTACTTATTGCTAGTTAAACTAATCACCTCAGACAACTAGTGGATTCATTGCAAGTATAAAAATAATTGATTTCCGATTTTATTTTTTTATTATAATTCCATGTTTGTAATTCCACCGAATTGTGCGGCATTAAAAACATGTTATTTAAGTTTTCTTTGTAAAGATATGGTTATAGAGAATATGAACTGTTCCAATGAAGATAATCCCACAATATCACAATGCAGTTAAAAATGTAATTATCTAGTTCATCTTCTAAATTTTGCTACATTACAACTTGACTTTTTCATTTACCTTGTGTAAACTACACAGAAAATAAATAATACTTCTTTAGTTTTCAATAATAAAAGAAAGTAAGAGTTCATGGTGAAACAATGAAAAAAAAAGTTTGAAATTCAGGGTAATAATGTAATCAATTACTGGAAATTAGAGACATTTTTTTATTTTTCAAATTCAGCAAAACTTTGTAAAATTATTAGCATTAAAAAACATCAAAATTTAGCTTACTTTTTAATTAATTAAAATTAAAAAAAAATTGCTTCCAGGAGCACATTTATTTGAGTCAATTTTTTTGGGAGGGGGGGGGAGGGAAGGCAACTGGAGATGAAATAACTTATGGATATATAAAAAAGGGTAGATTTGATTCAAAAAATCATTTGCCTTAGATTATTGATGATATATACTCTTGTAAAGTATTTGCATAGCTTCAGGAAATTAATATTATAAAAAGTTCAAACAAATTCATGATGTTTTGATCCATCCATTCAGATAAAATTACACAGAATATTTAATTGAAAGTTTTAGCAACTACTAATCTGAGCAAACCAATTAGTCACCAGAGGTAGCCAGCTCAGCATAAATTTAATAAATATTAAATATTAAAGAAGAATGGTATTTGTGTTGATGCACTACAGAACAAAGCAGTTGATTCAGAGCTACCAATCTTCACATAGATATATCATGGAATATTGGACTGTGCAACTCAGAACATTTTTTTTTGAAATTTTCTGTAATTAAAAATTAAATGAGACTTGAACTCTTTCTGTAATAATGTCTTAAAATATTAATTAGCAAAACTGATTTCCGTACAATTTTAAAACTCAAAAAAATGTCAGTCATTAAACACATTTAATTTTTTTTTGAAATTTTTAAAATATATTTTTTCACATAATTTTCAGCAATAAATTTTACAGCTGAACAGAAATTTAATATGCTTTTACAGCTTCCTTAAATCTTCAATCGCATAATCTTTTTCTTATTGTTAAAGTTTAGAAAGAAAACTTTTGTTTAATATCTATACAGTTATGTTTTTAGAAAATGAAACTATTTTAATATGGTCCATAAACATAAACAAAGCAGAATAAGACTATTAAAGTAAAACAACTTTGATATCTTTCACAGTTCGAAGATTAAAAACATTTCCTTGGCAGCATTATAAATACTAAATTGAATATTATTGAAAGTAAAAATTGTCAATACTTCCAATAACTAACTTGCCACTAAAAGGAACTAGAGTTGTAAAATACAGTGTTTAAAATCTTTTGAAATAATCAACTGATAATTAAAATGAAAAACTTACTCATATAGAAATTTACATATATTCAGAGCTTAAGTATCATACTAAAACTTACCATATCAATAATATTTTTTCTAGCATTATCCAAGCAATTTTCAACAGTTTTCAAAATCTTTTCATCTGGATAAAGTTCCGATTCTTCAAGCAACTTTAAAGTATCTTTAATGAAACGGAAATCTGCGATTTCACAAGCATTTCTTAGTAAGGCACCAGCAATTGCGATGTTGGGTGTGTAGCCCAGTTTCTAAAGAAAAAAAAAAATTATTTGATTCATGTTGCAAAATTACAATAAAAAATGTTTATATCATATATAAGAGCATTTACTTTGTCTTTTAACTTAAGATAAAAAGAAAAGAGAAGAGAAGCTTTCTGGAACAGCATTCTTTTAATAAAACTTTTTAGATGAGCTTCAATAAAAGCTGCTTATTTAAGAGGTTTTTTTTTTTAAAATAACAGATATTTTTTTTATCCATATAAGTTTAATGAGGAACTTCAATTCAGAACCCTACATTATTTGATTTCCTGATAAAAGAATTAGCAAAAATATATTGTGCTATTGTGAATATTTCACATATTATCATTTCAAGGAATTGACATCACATTGTTCTTTTTCTACTTCCTTCATGAAATTGGATGTTCTAAAATAAAATAAATGTACTATTATTCTCTTTTGATGGCAATTTTAAGACTTGTAATTTTAACAATACTATTCCTTTCTATTAAAGCAGAGTAGACAATGCTAAGGCTGCCTTACATTTATATAATTTAAAGTTAACTCTCTATGTTATTAATGACTTTTTTAAAAGTAATTAATTTTTTATACATTTCCTTTTTGGTAACTTTTTTCTCTTCTGACATTATTATACTTAATTTCAGCTGTAATCTCGGCACGAAAAGGAATTGTTCATTGTAAAATTTTTATAGTATTCTTTTTCTAGTGAACCAGAAGTGGCGATAGCAGGGGGGGGGGGCAATTGCCCCCATGTCTGTAGCCTCTTGCTCCCCCCCACAAGATATTTTGAGTTTTGTGGGCAAAAATGTTCACCATTTCAGGATGGTTGTAGAGAGCTACGCATTACCGAATATGATTATTTAAAAACCTCCTTGAGATTAATATATTGTAAACAATCAAAATATCCAAGTAATGATTAAATTGTTTAGACTATATTTGGCAAAATATTCAATAGGGTGGTTGATCAATAATGTGACCTATTTTCATAGACCATTTTCATAGACCTAAAAATTGAAAATAATGGATGTCGAAGACATAAGCAGATTTTCAGATATCTGATTCAAATGTCCTTCATTCAGCTTAAAATTTGTACTACTTTTGGCAATATAACCGACAAAGATGATAAGCTAATTTATTGACAATTTTTGATCAATTGACTATAAACTCAAGGCAATGAATGTCAAAGAAGTCTGTAGATTTCTGACATTTGATTAAATAGTCGTTCATTTAACTTATAATTTTCACTTATTTTGGTAATATATACGACAAGTGAATGAGATATCTCAAAACATTTTTTTTCCTGTACAAGGAGCAATGAAAGGAAGAGCCAGTATCTGAATAAAGAAAAAATAATCTAAATAATACTTGATTTTCTTTAATTAAATGTAAAATGAACTATTTTGAGTTATTTTGAAGTCAAATGAGAGATATTGTGCTAGCCCCCAGTCAGATTTGTCTTGCCTCCCCATTGGTAAATTCCTGCTGCCGCTTCTGCTGTTAATGTTGGATTTTATGTATTTAAACTTGTAAATATTTGTAAATAATCACTGAAGTAGCAGAAATTTTATGTATAGATCTAAATTCTGAATAAGTTTTAATTAGAACTGCTTCATTAGTACATGAAATGTAGTTAATTATTTATTGGCATCCACATAAAATTTATCAGAAAGCTAAATTAATCAGTGACTGATTTGATACGCTTTAACACCTTCATAGTTATAGCGTTTACATAAACATTCACTTTTTTTCAAGATTATCATAGATTATATACTAAATTTCATCCATCTAACTTTTAGAGTCTCTGAATTATTATGTTTGTAAACATAGTTTTGTCCATTTTTTTTAAATTCAGGAAAAAATGAAATACATTGAATCATCAAATTCTCAAGATCGAATTTGGTAACTCACTCTTTGTAATGTGAAAGTGAAAATTGCTGTTAATCTTTACTAAACGAAAACATTAAAATTTACAATTTAATGCTGATTTTTAGTAAAATTTGAAAAGTAGCTTTCAACATTTTTTGTAATTTAGTTTAAAAAATTATATATAAATAATTCATCAACGAAACAACTTCACTAAACCATACAAACTATTACTTCCATTCTCAATTAAGAAAAACTCAAATATATTAATTTTCCCTACTTTTGAATGATTGCTTAAGATATAGAGAAAATCATTCCTGTTTTGTGAATTCTATACAGGAAATGTTTCCTGTAAATGTATACCAAGAGGAAAAAGGTAGAAAGAGAAAAGAAGGATGATTATTTATCTTGTTTTTGTATGGTTAGAGCACGATTGCTCTTGCTGCAGCCTTTAGAAGGTCATTGCCCTCAAATTTGTACTTTTAGTTTAGAGGATTACATAAAGCATTTCAAACATAAATATGTTGTTGGAAACAGAATAAAGCACGTTTTCACTTTTTGTTACCTCAAGAAGTAATAAAAGATTTTTTCATGTTAAATGGTATTATAGAAGACAGCAAATAAATTATTTAATAAGCAGTTAGTGAAAATCATGAATTAGTTGAAATAAAAGTTGTTAAAGGTTCAAAACAAACTAACAAATAATTTGAAATAATGCAGAGTACACTGCACTTCTGTAACCTCAATGCATGAATAACTATTGAAGTTAAGCCTTGAAAAATATTTAGTCAGAAATCTTATCTTGATTGCTCTGAAGCAGGGCATTTGAATCTTTCAGGAATACCCTTTACTTTGATTAAATAAATTTTAGTTTGAAGAACTAAATTAAATTATCTATTCACATTATTTTGCATACAATTCAATCTTTGAAATCAGATGAATTTTTTACTTATATAGTAACAAAAAGCAAAGAAATAAATTCATGCTACCTATTTTGTAACTGTTGGTGGGGTGGTCATTGCCATTTAGAAAGAAATTTTTTTTCCAAATACAATCATTTTTAAAATGGGGAAAAATATAGAAATAATCTAATATATACAACAGTTAGAATTATGTGTGGGTATTCATTTTGCATGGGGGGTGGAGTTAAGAAAGGATAGTAAAAACTGTGGTCGCAGGAGCATCAAATCATAATGGTGTACAGAACAGGAAATGATTTTCAAAAAAAAAAAAAAAAAAATGATTGATATAAAAAAAGAAATAATTGGTAAAAATTACCATTCCTTTAAAAATTATCTTTCCCTCTTACTTTCTAAATTAAACAGCAATTACAGATTTTAGTAAAAACCTATCAAGACTGAATCATTAAATTGCAATTACTTAACTGAATTACCATTTGTCAATCCAAACCTCATTATTTATTTTTTAACCATTTGTTAACCTACATTATGAAATGCATATTTAGTATTTGTTATTAAGATGATTAGTTTCATTTTTCCATGGTTCTTTAATTAAAAATATTTTCATTATGCCATTTTTTAATGCAAATATGAAAAAAATGATTAATAAATAAGGAGAAACATAGAAAAAGTTATAATATATCTAATTTTATTAAAAATTGTTTATTTAATTTTTGGGGGGGATTAAGATGTCTTTTTTTGTTTACATTAGTTTAGTGATGCTGAAAAAACTGTATGCTTTTAAAAACAAATGAATATTTGTCAGACTTTTAACTACATATATTGATTCAAATTTTTACTACATATGTCACTGGCAAAGGTAAATTGTTATGGGTATTACTATATTTAAGATTCTTTATTAAATATTGTAAATTCAGAATAATCAGCTAGTTGTAAATAAATTCCTTAACTATAATTAATTAATGAATTTATTAATCAATTTCAATAATTTTGAGCTGGTTATGAGTGAATTCTCCAATATTTAAATTTTAATCATAAATATGCATATTGTAAAGAAGTTAAACTTGTCTCACATATAAGAGACACATGTTTGAACATTGTTACTTCTGGCCAGCTGTGAGGAGATTATTTCTTTCTGTCACATTGTGTTTCTCCCGCTGTGATGTTACCCTTTGGACTTGAAGGGAGTCAGATATTGGAAAACACATGCGATGGCGGCCTTTGAAGAATGGAACTGTGTCAAACCCCCAAATGGGACTATTTGTTCTATGAACCACCCAAACTGGGATAAAGTTCCAATAATGAACAACTTATGCGTTTTACGACCCATTGAAGAAAGGAGGGCTAAAACCTCCAGATGTGAATATTTGTGTATTGTGAAGGTTCTGATAAGAGGGTGGATGTTTTGAAAATATTCCCACGGTTGACGGCCGACCTATGGGAGTATTTCTGAAGCATTATTGGATTATCGGCATCTCCAGAGCGCCAATGCGAGCCTGAGAAGCGGAGATTCACAAATGTTAAAATGGAAGGTTTTGGAAGAAGCAGAACTAATGAGACAAGCTGATCTGGTAGACGAGACCAGCTAATCTGGCTAGAGACTGGACAAGAGCTGAGACAAGCTGTGAGCAGAGTTGAAGAGATACCACACAATCTCGAGTTTATTGAAAAGATCTACCAAAAGTAATCCGTAGATCTCTGGAGCTACATGCAGAAGCCGTATACATGGACAGCCTATGAGTTCTGGGTATTAGATGTCAAACTGACAATCCAGTCGTAAATATTTCCCAGCATTTAACCTAGAGGGCGTGTTGTTGTTTTTGTTATTGTATAAAGCTATAAATAAAACCTTTGTGTTTAAAACACTACCATTTTATTTGATCGACCAGGGTCATGTCATTACAATATTCATCAGTACTAGAAAAAAAGGATCTAATAGATCTAAAGAGAATATCTACAGAATGTAGAGAAGTTTAGTAGAATGCTCAGTAGTTTAAAAATCATACCTTGAATTTTATTAACCGAGTCTTGAAAGAGATTTTCAAATGTAAAAATTTTGCTACTTTAAAATTTGTTTAATATGAATAGATAATACTTAATAGTCTGTACAATCCCAATTCAATTAGTTTTCAAAACTGTTACACATCTGTCCTAATCCATACATATATAATTTAATAAACGAATAATATATTTGTTGTTTTATGGGAAAGATAATGAATACTATTTATAAATTTAGAGTTTTAAGCAGTAAAAGCTGAACACACACACACAATTTAATAATTTATGAATTATTGACCTTTTACTTTATCTATCATGTTTCATTTTTAAACTAAGAGTGTAAAGAAATATATGCTTACTCTCAAATCATTCACAAATGTAGTAGCTTTATGATGGTTCGTACAGCTAACAGCAAGAACTCCAAATGTTATTAAATCTGGAGACAGACTCCATTTATTTATTAATGCCAAAACTTCCTACAGCAAGAAAATCAAACATATCAGCAGAAACAAGTACAGATATAAAAATCTCTAGAAAATATATTTAAAGCATTTAAATATGGAAAAAAAATCAAACAATTAGTATACAAATAAAAATTAAATAATAAAAAAATGAAATTTTATAATTTGACATCAATGATTTATTAAAATATATCATGGAGATTCTAATTTCTTATTGACTTTTAGAAACTGTTTTGTATTATTTCATTTCTTTTATGATTTCTTTATGGTTTCATAAATTTTTTACATGATCCCCCCCTTAAACTATCATTTAAAGAAATAATTTTACCGAAAGAAAATAATACATAAAATGGAGCCAAGGAATTTTCAAAATCACATTTCTTAGACCCACCCCTGCTATTTAAAAAGTAATGCCAAAAAGTTGAGAGCTGAATCTCAATAAGCATATAAAATCCAATATTCATCCAATATGGCTTAGCTTCTAATCAACATATCTTAGTTATTCAAATAAATAATGTAACAATTATTACCAAAAAATTCATTTAAAATGTACAAAACCTTTTGAAATTATATTTTAGAAATTAACAACAAATGAAATTTATATTTTATACGATAATTTCAGCATGCTCAAAAACATAAGCACTAGGGATTCACAGAAAGCTTATTCCATTTTTGATGAAATTAATGGAATGTATATTCTTTATATATTTTCATAATACATCAAAGTTTTTATATGTATAACTATTCAAATTTTACCGTTAAATTTTTAAAAAGTAGTTTAAAGTACAAATATGTCAAACATTTCCTGTGAAAGTTCTGTAAAATTTCATTAAAATTATGAAACAGTTAAAAAATATTTTTTAAAAAATATTTTTATGGTTCTTAGAAAAGAAAGAGTTGTACTTATTTGATATCTATTAATTAATTATTTTTTCATTTTAATATTAAGATAAATATTCATTTAGAGTTAACCTTTGTAGAAAACTGTGAGACATCTCATTGTTATATTTTGAGAATTCATGAGCTTTAATTAGTTACTAGTTCAATACTAAATTAGACTGAGAAATGTAGATTATGTAACAGTTATGCAGCATATAAAGAATTTTGAATAGAATGAAAATCAAAATATTTACTTTTCATGCTGAATATATATATATATATATATATATATATATATATATATATATATATATATATATATATATATATATATATATATATAATATGTTGGAAGACAGCTTCATTAGATTACAGTAAAACCAAACATATTTGATGATGAACAAATGTAAAAATAGCATCATTATTTTAATAATATTGAATATACAAAATTAAAGCTTACATGAGCAGCAGCATAATCAAATCTATAATTTCTTTTTTTAATCAGCATATTGAAAAAGCCCACATCAGGTTTGACACCATATACATCAAGCAAGGCCATTAATTGCTCTTCAGCTTCAGTAGTGGGTGGTAAAGACTCCAGAATTAATGTAAATGTTTTAATGCTAGGTTTAACTTTTGACTTTTTCATATCAATTAAAATATTTTCTGCACCGCCAATAAGAGCTAATCTGAAAATATGCAACAGCCAAATGACAAAAAATGCACACAGTTTTATATTTGACAATACTACATAAAATTGTAAAAAATCATAAACATGTTAACTTAGTTAGGCAGGTAAATAATCTTATCAAAAACATTTATACATAAAAAAAATTAGCATCAAAATAATTCTGCATTACTACTATAACTGGATATCTAAAAAGCAAAATTAAATATCTTGGGAATATTATAGGGTATTCTATATTATCAGAAAAATACATGTATCCATTCCACCCAAAATATATCACTTTTTCTTAGCTCACACTATTACTCAATGACATTTCAGTTTCCAACATAAGTATAAAAAAATGAAGATATAAATAATAGCAGTTTCCAATATAATTATATAAGCATAAAATAAAGATATATATCCAAAATTCAATTCATATTTTGCTTCAATCTAAACAAATTAAGCAGATACCCCATTCTTGTTTCAATGAATCTTTGTGACGTCAACTCTATTCATACTCAACTTTCTTTTTATATGCTAAGAAAATTTAGTTGCTTTAGAGGTGATTGGCCACTTCTCCTTCCAAAAGCAGTAGCAGCCAATAAAACCACATCTTTTGAGATTTTGCCAAATTTTATAAAATTTCGAGGTTTTGTCAACATTTTATACGCAAAGCATTTAAATAATGATATAATATTAAAAACTATAATGTAACTACATGTATTTAATGCAAAATAGCTAAAATTTCATTTTCCCAACAGTATTAATTTTCATTTTAAAATTTATAATGTTATAGTCATATAAAAAAGTAAGAATCACATTTTCCTTGACCATTGCAGAAAGAACTCTGCCTCCTTATAACTTACAGCTGTAAAATGAAATAAAAATTTGAAATTTCCAAAATTTTACAATACATTTAAGCTAATGTTCTCATGCCTTTTTATGTACAACTTAATGAATCCAATACATTTATTATTTAATGCATAGAAAACAACATTAATCTATTTTTAATAAATTACGGCTTGATTAACCAAAACACTTGTTTACAAATGCAAGACATCCTTCGTTCTCTAATGCACTACTAAGTAATATAGCTTGGTATTGGTAATAACTTCAATTTTGACATGCAAGTCAAGAATTATATATTTTTTTCTTTAACCTCTAAATTCATCATGTTTTTTGTGTTATCCCATAGTTTTAACTACAGATACTTCATTATAAATAAATACACATATATATATTTCAAAACAGACATACCTATCACTAGCAGTTTTAATAACACCTAAATCAACAATCTCAGTACAGCTAACAGGTCTTGAATGCAAAACACTTGGTACTTCGTTCCCGATTTTATTCATAACAAACATATCTGATCTCTTCTCAGGCAAATTATTTGTAGTTTCAGACAACTGATTAGAGGAATCTTCATTTTTATATTCTTTCTTAAGCTCATCATCAATTTCTATACTGCATTCAGTACTTGGTAATAGCGAAATTTCTTTTTTAGGTAACGTTTCTTTAATTTTAAATCCATATGGTCTCTTGGTATAATTGCTCCAATGCTGAAGAAGAAGGCATGATATGTCTTCAGGCCCAGCATCACAATCTCGAACAGCTCTTAACAATAAATTGTAAGTATACAGATCAGGTTGACATCTTCTTTCCTTCATTTTACGCCATACCTTAAATATGAGTAAAGATCATAAATAAACAAAATTAAATAATCAGAGTTTATATAATTTTTTTACATAGTTTGATATTCTTGGTTTACTGACATTAAAAATATATATATATATATATATATATATAACTAATTCCAGTTTTAGAAGCAAAAATCTAAAAAAATAAAGTTTATTCCAGTTATATACTAAACTACAACTATTATATACATTCATAATTTTGTTAATAAATTAACAGCTATAATGATCCCTCATTCAAATATACAGAACTTTATAACTAAAAAAATAAATTTCTGAATTACAACTCTAATTAACAATTCAATCAGCAATATATTATTTAAAATGGGAGGGGGCTGTTAAACTTGTCACATAATTTTTAAAAATAAAAGTTAATCTATAATTCTACAACTTTTTGGAAGATTGCATCCTACATTGCTTTGTAAGATAAAAAAAATAGCAAAATTGTAACCAGGTGTATAAAGTACTCAATAAAAATCTTAAATTTTATATATATATATAGTGATATATTAACAGTGATATAGTGACAGCCAAAAACAGAAAAATAACTCTAAAGTAAAATTATAATGGTTAATTTATTGAGACAAGTTAAAGCAAAACAAGAAAGTATCAAAAAATAAGTCAAAGAATAAAGAAGTTTGAAAATCCAGTTAAAAAATCTATCCTACATCATAATAAAAATACAGGAAAAATTTTATGGAGTTATCTGTAAAACTGTCTCATATATTTGTGATTAAAATTGTATATTTTTATGTTTGAAGTTATAAACATTTTGTGACTTGATAAGAGTTCAATCTAAAAAAAAAAAAGTATTCTCCAAATGTATTTAAGTTTTTAAAAATAATTTTAATTTATATTCTTTATAGTTTAAATTTCCTATTACTCTTGTTTAATTTGTAAAAACTGTATGATAACACTAGAAAATATTGTTTTCATTTTGATATAGCATACATTCTTGTATTACGATGCAGTGTACGTTTTCCTAATTGAACTTTTTGACTCATATCCTTTGGAATCATTTCTTATAACTTGGGTGGTAAGATGTTACTTCAGATTTAAAGGATTTCACTAATCAGCCTGTGAGTGTGATTACATTAAAGGAAAATGGACAATTTTTTAGATAAAATACTTAGACTGATAATAACTTGATTATAACTTATTAATAACTTGAATACAATTATTAATAACAATAATTTTATTAAATAGAAGTATCAGAAAATTATATTTATGAATCAAAAGTACTTTTAAATACCAAATGTGAACTTAATATAAACATACCTCCAACATACCATTTCTTAGAGTGAAAATTAATATCAACATACCTCCACAGCATGAGTGAATCCTGCTTCTTTGTCAGCAATACAACTCATTAGTAAAAAGGAATATGTAGATGAATCAATTTTTATTTTTGCCTCGGCCATTTCATCAACAATCTAAAACATTTTAAATTGAATTAGAGAAAAAAATTGTATTAAACTTTAAATTAAAATATCTATTGCTATAAAAGTAAGACATTACTTTATCAATACATAAAATTGAATTTTTATTGTTTGAAGTTTGCCTGAAGTACACTTAAATACTTTTTTTACAGATTCAATGTTTAAATTCCTTCTGGTTAAAAATGGTTAGGAAAAACATTAATATTCTACCTTATCAGAAGAAAAACTAAACGGGAAGTTACAGCTTGAAGACCCTGTTTAATTAAGGTACAAAATGAATACGCTGTCAGCACATTATAAAGTGATATGTCAGTTTAATCTTTCAACATAAAATTCAAACTCTTCAGTGTTTGTTTGTATATGATTTATTTTATACACTCTTAAACAGATTTAAATACGATGAAACATAATAATATCTTTAGGATAGCTGTTTCTAAATTTTTTGCAATTTGACAAACATATGTTATTATTTTTCACCATTCTTTATGTAAAATTACCTCAAATACTTTTTCTGCAAAATAGCAGGGTGTGTAGTCAAACTTTATCTTAAAAACAAGCATTTCATTTTAGCTCTTTACATACGAATAAAAATAAGACCCAGCATTATGATCGGAATTTTGATTACAGAGATATGTGTCATGAAATGCACTAAGGTAGGCATTAATTAAGTAAATACCCAATTTTAAAACACAAAATACTAGCAATAATTGCTACCATTGATACTAAGTTATTTAGAGTGTCTGTTATACTGATTTATTTGAAAAATTTACTAAACCACTTTTACTTCATACCTAATATAACTTCATTACATAGTGAAAATCATCTAGAAAAAAATATTGCATTACTAATTCGTTAATATTGTATTTCCTCGAGGGAGAAAAATTTATAAATATAAGTAACAAATCTTGAATATATATATATATATATATAAACTTTGTAAATTGACATAAAAAAAATTGTTTTAAGAAATTTTTTCTAAGCTCTTTCAATTTGCTTGATTTTTACACTAATAATTATTTAGAATTATGAAAGGAATTAATTTATGAACAATTATTTAGAAAAATGAAAGGTTTCTGGTGAATGAAGAATGCAAACAAAATTCAATTATATAATCATATATCTGGTATGGTTCTGTAATGCAGTGGATTTTTTTTTCCTCTTAGAAAGAAAAATAAGCATTTCAAAGGCCCTTATATAAGGTCAATTAAAGATAAGAAATTTTTATACACCAATCAACAATTTTTCCATAACTCATCAAAAATAAAATAAAATATATTACAGATTTTATAAAAAATTAGTAAATATAAGAATTAGTTGAATAGATTTGCTTGTTGAAGTTTTCTCATAAAATTTCAAAAGTGTGAAAATCCAATAACTTTAGTAAGAGTAAAGTTAAATTAACTTTAGTAAAGATATAATATTTTAGATTAATTTTCAAAGGATATACTATAAATGATGATACTGTAAATAATCCACATACACATAAATTAGAAATAGCAATTGAAATTAAAATGATCAAAGTTTTAATTTTTATAAAATTATTAATACTTTGGCAGTCCCAAGGAAGAAGGCAAGCTTCCCCAGGGGATTGTGGTATACAGTTTGAGAGAAATCACTTAGTATGCTGCTTTTTAGATATCATTTGGCAGGGGAGGGGGTAATCTGATTTCTTAGCAACTTATTATAGGAGGCTATTATAAAGTTAAGGGAAGAAAATAACTTCTAAATTTTAAATCTAGGGTGAATATTGCTAATTTCATTTAGGAAATAATAGAAATTCTGAGATTAGGTAAGCAAGAGGTATAATTATTAAAAACTGAGGACTTTTTAAATAATGAAATTTAGGATTACATTTATAATTTTGTTAAAATTTTACAAAAAGAAATGAATTTATAAGTAAATATTGACAAAATATATTTAAATATATTACTGATGCGTGACCTAAGAAGAGATAAATTTGGAATTAACTTCAACTTATTCTTCCATAGTTTGTATATGATGCCTTAATAAAATATATCAGTCAACCAAAACATAAAAGCAAAAATTCCCGTAATGATTTTACAAAGAGATTCCTGCAAGGATTAATTCAATGGCACAAGTAGATTCAGGAAAGAGAACCATGGATATCTCTTAAAAGGCATACTATAGGGACTGCAATTTTTATGCCTTTGCTAGGAGCATGATAAATGCAGTAGTTATTAACTATTTAGAATGTATATTGGAAATAACTGTATATAAAAAAAGAGATTTATATCAGCAAATGAGAGAAAATTTTGGAATAAAGTAATATTGGCAAGTTAAAGATTAAAGAAAAAAAAAGGAAATTAATTGCAACATAAATTAAAAGATACAACACATAAATCTATGACAAATAGTTAAACAAAACTGCTGAATACCTGAAAAGCTGTCTGAATATCACCACATTTTCCAAAAGCTTTGATCATTGAATTGTAAGTGATTTGATTTAGTTTCCAGTTTTTAGTTTTGATTTTTTCTCTCAGTAATTTGGCTTTACTTAACCCATAATCTGGGAATGGGCTTTCTGCACAAGAGTTGAAAAGCCCAGTTAATGTAGCACAGGTTGGTCGGAATCCTCGATCAGTCATCTAAATGAAGAAATAAAACAGAAAGACACCATGAAGCCATTTAGAAAAGAATTATAATTTTTTAATTGGTACTTTGAGACTATTTCTTGCTTCAATATTCAGATATTTGAGCATGCTGTAAAGTAATTTTTACAATGGTAATGGTTTTTAAATATATGAATGAAAAAAATTACTGACAATAATATACTTAGTAGCTAATATATTCTGTCAAGAATATGATGTATAAAGTCTATATGATCCAAATTCAAATCCTTTATTGAAATAATTTAATTTTTCATTTCAAATGTTTTTTAACCTTACCATTTAGCCTTAATATAAGCTGAAAATAATTATGCCAATGACACATAAAAATAGTGCAGTAGAAATAAGAAAAATATCTGGCAGCAACTTCAAGTTATAAGATTGTTACACTTAGTACACAATTTGGATACTGAGGCACTAATAAGTATCAATATTTCCATATGATAATGAGCATTAGTTCAAACTCTATACTTATATAGTTTGAATTGTATTATTTTCATGAACTTACAAAAAGAAAAGAATAAATAAAACAGTAAAGGGTAAATCTTAGTGATTAATAACAAATTACCTGTCTTAAAAGTTTGAAGGCCATGTTTGTATAACCAAATTTTCCACATGCTCCAATCATAAATGTATAATGGGCTTGAAGAGGAGCAACATAATTTCTTTTCATATCAATGAATAATTCCAATGCTCCTTTCAGCTAAATAAAATTACATAAAGCAGAAAAATAAGTTTCATATCTAACTTAAAGGAAGTTCAACAATTTAGATAATTATTATTAAATGCTAAAATACATTCATAACAGATCAAAAGCTTTTTTTAAAGCTGTTTAATGATACCACAATATTTAAAATATATTTCAAATGCATTCTCATAATTCTAGACTAGGAAGTTTGAAATAAAGGTGAAACATGGTTTAGAAATATTTTGAAAGCAGGGGGATACAAATAATATAAAAAAATTATAGATAGATGACCCTTAAAAAAACTTCTGTTGTTACTGAAAATACCTATAATTATTCTAAAACTATGAAATGTTGAATGAAATTTAAAAATATTTAAAGTTTTGATGCAAGGATTGTAAAATCGCATCTTTTGAAATTCAGATATATTCAACAAACAGTAAAAACTTTATAAAAATAAACACCAAAAATTGGAGGTAAAATGAACTCTTAATAGAATAAATGGCAGAATAATACAAAATAAAGAAAAAAAATGAAAATTCAAAAACAAAATAGGGTTTAAAAAATGCCAGAATAATTTATTGCTACTTTGTTAAAAAATAGTTAAGATAAACTATTACATAGCTGAAAATGCTTTATAATGATGCAATACTACAATATTATAGTAATAATGTGCAACAATGTATTAAAATTACTACCAAATATCTCTTTGTATACAGTGACAAAAATATTACTTACTATGGTTCTAAAATAATAGAGTTAAAAATTATATTAATTATTGAAATTAATAAAATAACTAATTCCTTAAACTTTACCTTTTTCTCCTTTACTAATCCTTTCATCTTATCTAAGTACACATGAGGATCTCTATATTGCTTACTGATATTTCGTACAAATGTACTATCATCACTTTGATCATTGTCTAAGATAGGTTCTTCATTTATATCTGGATACCAAACAGGATGTTTATTTGACAGATTACCAAATACATCAGGATCATTAATTTTATCAAATTTTGGTCTAGTTCTTATTTTGATAACTCTAAAGTTCCTTTTATCTGCATTTTGGTTTGATGTAACATTCTTTTTCGAACGCTCCAGACGTTTTTGCAACGATCCAAATGTATCATCACTGTCCTCATTTGAAAAATCTGATTTGGAATTAGATGTTATTTCTTCAGTAGAAGTAACAGCGCTATAATTATGGGTTAGAAGGCTGCAGTATCGTTGTTCTAAGAGAAGTCCTCCAATTTCATGGGATCGTAACAGTCGAGTAATAACATTTCCACAATTACGACGCAAAGAAAACATTGTAAATTTGACTTATAATTAAGAGAATATCAATATAAACTTTAAAATCAACAAAAATAAAATGAATAGGAAATTTAACGGATCAAAATTAAATTTATCAGTTGGCAATAATTTAATCGCATGACTTCTGTCGTTTTGTTTATTTACAAAAGAGCGAGTACTATTCAGTTCAGTTCAGAAGGTGTTGTTATCATCTTAATTCTTAAAACCATTGCCCGCTTGGGCTATATTAAAGATTTCTTCTTGTATATAGCCAACCACCATGCCACCGCTGAACAAAACTACATTAAACGCTATAAATAAAAGAAAAGAACGTTATTTCACAGGTCACCATTTTCATTCAAAACATGAATGAAATTACATTCTAATTTTGGAAGAGAAGGCAGTGATCTAGTTTTTTCAAAATGAGTCGCTTAAGTGGTACAGAAGGTTTAAACAAAAGAACGTTTGGTATCGTCCTTCTTAACAAATGCAATTTGAATCTATAACATCCTTTTTTAAGTACCGACTTTGCAATTTCAATATTGAACATAATAAATTAGTAATTGAAGTTAACAAATGAACAAGAATTCTGATTTTTGAAGCGAATAAAGAATTTATGTCAAAGCGATAGAGAAAAGCACACAGTAACGACTCTCATACGATCATCTAGTAGTAACTATTCCCAATCAAAACTTAGAAATTAGGAATAGATTAAGCTCAATAAATCCTAACAATATTATCTTAATAATATTTTGACATTTCCTTAGTACATTTAAATATTTTTCTGGTAAAGCATACTGCCAAGGTAGCACATCCCGCAGCTTAATATTGTACAACATTGTACGATAGTATGTATTAAACGATACTCCACAATATTAAACAATATTGATCAATATTGTGCAATATTTGTGTGCCACTAGTGTGTTAAAAAATAACATCTAAATTATTTAACTGAGTTTTCTAACTTTAACTTGCTATTTTGGAATATAATTGTAGTGGTCCCGCCGCGAAGCGGATGGATACAGGAGAAAAATCACACGGCGGAAGAAACTGAGTGATTCGGCTCATGTACTTTCTACTAGTGGCGTTGGCAACAACTGCTAAGATTATTCAAAATAAATAACGGCCAGAAGAATTCCAATGTTATCGTTTGCTATTTAATTTTGATGTAGTTCAAGCTTTGGATATATTTGATTTTTACCTAACTGTAAATAACTTTAGTATTATTAAATAGCATGTTTGAGTTAAATCGGAATTGTTTAATTCATAGACTTCCCGATAATAATCTTTTTTTGTTTTCAGAAAATTTTTTCTGAAATGTTCAAATTACCCACTATTATTTTTGCCTCATCTAAATATATATTAAATTCTAGACTTAAGTTTTAGTTTTATTAAATTAAATCAATCCTGAACAAATGCTTTTAATCAAAATAATATATTGATAAATCTAAACAATATTCCAAAACCTTCTATTAAACATACAACTTTTGGTATTGAATCCCATAGACTGTTAGCTTCTGAGGCGGTATTTGCACCAACAAAATCCTTTAGGGTATTACAAATTTCTTCAAATTGTGTATACAGTGCTTTTGCTGAATCTGTTTTTGTTTCCCAACGAGTGCCACATAATGGTTAAAGAATAATATTTCTGTAGAATTTTCCCGCTTTTTGTAGTTGCAGAAAAGAATCAATATAAACATTGATATATATATATATATATATATATATATATATATATATATATATATAGTAGAGATGCATAATCCACCTTTTTTTAAGTAACAAATAATTTTGCTATTGTTATTTTTAAATATTTGTTCCAAATATCTGTTATTTCAATCATATTATTAATTAAATTTTTTAATTGTTATTAAATTTAAAATTTATTAATAATATTTAATACTTTATTCACTGATGTAAGAAACACGTGATCGATTTAATTTATCTATTTTAACTTATTTTTTAAATTCTTTTTCAATAATATTTATTTAATTTATTTATTAGATTAAAGAATTTTCTGAAAAAGTTAAATTAAAAATAAATGTCATTTCTTTAAATTTTTTATTTCTAAATTCTACCAATAGATGGCGCCAGCGAAGTGAATAAATGGATGACCTTTGTTGGGGTCACGTGTGACCATCCAGAGACGGTACGACTCATGTCACAGCAATAACAATGACCTTTCATAGGGTAGCAGATTGACCAATGCAAATATTGGAAAGTCAAGGTCGCTACAATTGAGGGGAGGGGTGACTAATCCCTTTACAGTGAAATTATCGGAAAGTGAGAAGTCGCTGCTCCGATAGATTTCAGTGATAAGCAATTCAGTGTTACGATTATTCCTAGAATAACCAGTCTGGTCACTTTTCAACCCATTCACAGATTTCTCCTTTTATCTTTATTCCCGTTAAGGAGACAAAACCCTGAGGACACAAGAGGAGAATGCTTTGTGTTTCTAGGATTTCCTTTCCTCCCCCTGTAGGGTCGGGGATCACCCGATACCCTTCTTTTCTTTCAGAGCTGTCGGCTCAAGCCGTTTTGAGATAGCATATTGTTAATACGGGGAGTTGTAACAATTTGCGATCTTAGGTTGAAAGGAATCAGCTATTTTTATTTCTCTTACACAACACATTTGCTTATAGCCAACTTAAAGCTTTTACATTAATATCGTGAATAAATTGAAATCTACTGACTCCTTCATTGTCTTCTTGGCCCGTTCCTTAAAAAATAAAACTATCGTGTATTAATTTTTAAGAATCATGAATACATTTTATTATTATTATTTAATACATTTTTCAGTATTTCAAAGTAAAATTATCATTACTGAGATATCAACACAATATTGCGATTTATTTTACTTAAATTTCAAATTTCAGTTTTCGATAATTCTATTTTATTTTTTACTGTTTTTGACAACGAAGCATTGTCTAGAGTTTATCATGAGGTTTCATGGTGAATTAACAAGAGAATAATTAATTGTGTATTAAAATGTTTTAAGTTGGTTATTTTTTACGCATTATACAATAAAGAGATCTTATATTCATTTTTGTTACACATATTTTGGAAAAAAAAAAGCTTTCGTGTAAATATTTCTCATACAAAATGCATAGCTTTATGGATGTGATTTCAAAAATCGTTGTAAAAGAAATCATTCCTTTATTGTATAGAATTAGAAATAATCATTAGTGAATGGATTATTCAAAGCATAACTATCATTCCTTTTAATATTATATTCATGCACATTCGTTTTATATTTATATTCATTTTTATCGGGTTTTTGAATTCTGAAAAAAATATGTAAACTTTTTTTTCTAAAATGCATGTTTTAAATATAATTTTAAAGAATGGATGACGTAATATATTTATCCATTGCTCTGAAAGAAGATTCTTTTATAATTAAATTTCTCCATTTCCTTCATTGTTTAATATTTGCTACATTGTTGACAACTTTTAAGTGTGACAAATTTGGTAAAGATATTGTTTTCCCCTTCTGGACAATAGATAAAAATTAATTCCAGCCACCTGGAAACAGCGACACTGTTGCTTATCGCGTCGTATTTTCGCTTTGTCAGAATATATCTTTTTTTTCTTTTCTTTAAAATTACCTTATAATTTCAAAACGTAGTAATTCTTTGTAGGAATTGGAAATCGTTTTTCAATTGTTATGCATAACACTGCATAAAACTTGCTTAAAAAATATATTTATAATTTTTACTTTGATGAGGTTATAGCTGTTATAAATTAAACGTGTCCGATCTTTTGAACTTTTTGAAAAAAATTTAAACTTATTAAAGCATTTTTTACTTCATATAATTGTAAAATTATTTCTCAAAATTAGGAAGAAAAATGTATTTCCTGAAACAAAACAAAAAATGTATATATTTGCATAATTTTTTTTGGGGGGTATTTATTTCTTGTTCTACTTGTGTTTGTGTATTTTTAAGAATTACTAAAACTGGTTTGATTTCATAGTATCGAAAAAATAGTATTGTTAAAATATTTTATAACCCTTAATGAATTAAAATCTTAATTTTTTACTCTGCCATTAAAATATCACATGTCTTCATAGTAAAAAGTTGTGAATACTAAGTTTGCTTCTCGTAACCTCCAGAAAAATAAGGTTTTTACTAAATTAAATTTTTTTAAAGTTTTTTTTTATTAATAGTCTTATTATACTACACTATTCTGAAAGTTTACCGTAGAAGGGCTTGGACGTTTAACATTTTTACAATTTTTCTATGGGTTAAATTTCCTAATGCATTGTCATAAGTGAATGCATATATTCTTTTGTGTTCATAAAAATAAAGAAGAAAATAATTTGATTTTACAATAAAATAATAACTAAGTAAGACTTATAAGATGTAGAACTGTATTAAAATTCAAATTATAACAAATGGCATTATACAGTAAGCGACAAGTTTAATAATCAATATCATTGCCTGGAATAAAATTTTAAATCAGTTAAAAAAATCCCTAGTGTCCATCCAAATGTCATTTGAAACGATTTTCAGAATATTTTATGAACTTTCTTTTTTTGCATCAAATCGCATAGTCTCCAGCGACTTCGTATTTTAATTCCATTTATTTTTTTAACATTAAGTCAGATAAATTTTGTTTTGAGAACATTTTGAATTAAAATTTACAATAACCACACTGAAGATTAATGAATCAAATATATTCTCCAGCGGTTTAAAAAAGAGATTCTTAAAAATTATCAATTTCAAATTTAGTAAATAATAAAATAAAATTATTCTCATGACAATTGTTTTTTTTTTAAATTTAAAACTACAGCTTTTAAAGATGCAATAAGCCGAAAACAAAATAAAACTGGAAATATCAGAAAGAGTCATAGAGAAAAACCTATTCAAATCTCCGCATGTGCTCGGTAATTGCCTATTTAAAAGAAAGATATTGATCCTTTTCTTCAGATAGTTTTTCCCGGAAATGGAGTCATAAAAGGAGGGAAAATACGAAGTAAACCCACGGAGAGGGCAAATGAAAGACAGACCTCCCAAGCACAAAACATTTGCTAATTTTCAGTAAACCTTTTACTCAAGCACCAATTTTAATCAATAGGAATTTTGAACATTGCTTTGTTTCATATGTAACACACTTTGAAAAAAACAAATGGAAAAGTATCTGAATGAATTTTCATTTTAAATAATAGTTTTCTAATGCCTTCACATTTTAAATCTTAATCCTTAAAGAAAAAATTGACATGTTTTAAAGAACATTGATTAAAATTTTTTAATATTTTCGTCTATATCATATAAAAAGGGATTAGTTCTCCAAAAATGAAGTTCATTTGATTTAAAAATAAATTTCAGTCTTTCTACAAAACAATTTCTTTTACAAATAATAATTTAGTGCAAAATGTTTGTACTCATAAGAAAGCTGAGAATTACACATACATACATGAGTGCCCGGACAAAAGGCATGACGTATTTAAATTAGTATTTTTGATTCATATATATATATATATATATATATATATATATATATATATATATAT
>JAOUZG010018166.1:2755130-2765923 GCA_026289955.1 Argiope argentata | reverse complement strand
TGTGTGTGTGTGTGTGTGTGTGTGTGTGTGTGTTTAATACTTGAGAAAGCTTTGCAATTTTTGCGTTAAATCTCTTAATTTTTCCCAAATGGTCTCAATAGTTAAAGAATTGACAATAGTTAAAATTCAGAATCTATAATAATTATTACTTGTGACCCAACAAAATCGATTACCTTCCCTTTTTTAGAGTATTAATATCAATTATTATTAATTTCGCTTTGAGAAGATATTAGAAAACTTCAGGCGAATTCCTCCCCCCTTCTCTCTTATTTAGAAACGCAATTATCAATAAAGAATATTCAGCAAATTTGATATTTGGCTCAGTAATAATGTTAAGGTATACAGTTTTTTTTAAATCGGTAGAAATAGGGTCATTTTAAATCATTACATTATAAATTTTATTTTCATTATAAAATATTTTTAAGACATTTTTATCGGCTATAAGTTTAGAATATAGCATTTCAAGCATTTCAAAATATTACTTTTCAATTCCTAAAAGTATATATTTTTTGAGAGACACAAACACGGATTTATCTATATCCTTCCTACACGATACCGATTTTTTTAAACGCTTTCTTTGAAACACGGCTAAAAATGTTACAATAGAGATTTCTTAAAAATGCAGAATTTATTTAAATGTATAAGAATGTCAATTTGTAGGTATTTTAGTTTTGATAATCAATATTTTACAATTAAGGAAATTTATGGTTTTTTAAAAATAGTTTTTATGCATTTCTTTTATAAAAACTTTCTCTGAAAACATAAAATATAATTTCACTAAAAATAATATGTAGACAATTGAATGTAGAGTATGCATGACTTATAATAGAAAGGCAGGTTGCATTCAGCAATTTATCATCTTTTACTTTCAGAAATTTCCCTTCGATTTTTTAACCCCTTTGTAAACATTGTCGTGTCTAACACGCGCATCGAATTATTTCAGTTTTAAGCCTGCAACTAAGTGAACAGAATTAAGTATTTAAAAATGAAAAAAATCACCTAGAAAGGCTTCAACATCTCAAATGCTCGTTATATTATTATAAGAACGAAGATAACAATATATATTTAAGTTAGTATAATTAAACTAACAATTTAAGTAAATCAAATTCGTATGTCAAGGGGTTAAAATCTCAAGTTCAGATTGAATAAGACTCAGTATACATTACAGATATTTTCTTGAAATGGTGTTTTTGAAAATTCATGAGATTAAATTTTTGAGTCTAATGATATCAATTCTCTTTTATATACACTTAGAACACCTTGAAGAAGAAAGAAAAAAAAAGGCAGAAGAAATATTATTTTAATTATTAATTTATTTAAGTTCATTCCAATAAAAAATATTTTAAAGAAAACCAATTAAAGCAAAAAGAGTAAAAGAATATCTTAAATGAACATTATAAATTATTCCCCGATGAATACTGAAATCCACGAAATTTTAACAAACGAAGCATTTTTTTTTCTTTATCATATTGCCAGCTATAATATTGATGATATCTAAACAAATTTATTGATATATACGTGATGCAAGCCTTTACATTCTCTGTTATAAAATGTAAAAAAGTATTTAAATTTGCATGAATTTTTGTCCATCTTTCCCAAAATGTTTTTATAAATCAATAAAGAGAAATTTATCATTGGCAATTAATTTAAAATATTTATTATATTTTTAAAACAGCTTTAAAATAAGCCAGAATTCTATCTTTAAAAACTGGAAAATCCTTCAGAGCAGCGAATTCTCACGATAAAAAAAACAGAAAATTTAATTATGCTAATATCAAATCTTTTCATTCCAGGAAATTTAGTAATTAGGGTATTTATATCCAGTTAATAATGAATATAAATCCATAGAAGTTTGTTTCAAGCATTGAATATCGGCAGAAACTTGTTTTAAAACACAAATTAATATTTTCCTTTGAAGATACATGCGGAAGAAATCTAGTTTTCGTAAAATGAGAACAGCTGCGTATAGCTTTCAGCGATGGGGAGAGTTGACTCTTTGTGAAATAGGAACCTCTCAGCGTGCGATCAAAGGTCCCACAGCCAGCCACAACTATTTGTGGGAGGTCTGTTCCAAGAAAGAGAGTCAGTGGGTAAGGGACTTTCCCTATGCATGACTGAAATCTGCTTCGAGATCGTCCATTGGACAGATAGTATCGATTGTCACTTTCTATCGTGATCCAAGACTTGAAATAAGAACGTGCCAGTGATTTGAATCACACCCATTTTTGAAAAGTATTGTTCACTGACATTTGTGGTTTTTTGATATTCGTTACGTAATAAACGTTTCTAAAATATTCGCCATCCCTAATATATAGCAATTCAGTTTCATGAAAGTCGTGCATAAAAATTACAAATTTGATTGGTTAAAGAATACTGCTCTGGGCCCTTTACTCTATGTTCTGGTAGCAGAAAGGCAATGTCTCCAGCGAATCTGGAAAATTCTGGATTGAAGGAAGTTGTACAACTACTTTGCCACGATGGCTGTTATGCCAAGTTGTAAACATTTAAAAATAAGTCTGTCAATATGTACTGAATCATAAGCACTTTTGCTATCAAGATTCACATTAACGAAATATTTCTTCTACTCGTTCGTTTCTGAGATTTTTGCTTGAACATTGTAACCTGCAGTTTGGTTATCTCTGAAAGGTATGAAATCATGTAAACTATTATCGAGTCTTTTGTTACAAATTAGATAACAAGTAGTACGTTGAGTAAGGATACGTTCAAATACTTTTCAAAAAACTGAGGTCAGGGCAATGGGCCGATAGGAGGAAACTTTGGTTTTGTCTTTGTTAGGTTTAGGAATCGGAATAATTAGCGCATGTTTTCATTGTTTAGGTATGCTAGCTGATTCAGATTGGTGTTGAATTAGTTCCAATATAATTTGAAGTTGATTGTTGGTGCGATTTTTGAACCAGATGGACGGTATATTGTCAACTCCGGGCGTAGAATTTTTAGTTTTATGGATTGCTTTTTTAAGTTCCCAGATTTCGAATTTTCTTTTGAGAAAAGGATTTGCTCTCGATAGATCTAAAGGAATAAGATCAATATTTGCATTTTGATCAGAAAAAAGCTTTGCAAATAATTCCCTTTGATGGGGCGTACCAAATACAGCGAATTAATTTGAATTATAATATTATTATGTTTAGTATTTGGGCTTGAGTGGTTAGTAAGTTTATTAAGGATTTTAAAATACATTTTTGGGTTGCGAGATATTGTACAAATTTTTTCCCAATATTCTCTTTTCACCTTTTTTACATGAAAACGAAGCCTACTTGCAAATTTTTTGTTTCATCCACTCTGTTTCAGAAATGATTCTGATTGTTTTTTTCCGAAAGTACTTGCTTTTTCACAATTATAGCAAGAAATATTCCACCATGGAGGATAAGACTTATGCAAGTTTAAATAAGGTGTTTTTAGCCATTATCTTAGTTGCATCAATGGAACATTCATTGGCATTATTGAAAATAATTTATTTGTATTTGTTTAGTTATCTTCGTCAAATTAATAGTTTTTAAGTTACGACTAACATTTTCTATAATTGATCAGGAAACAGCTATCGAGTGGTGATCGCTATCGTAAGTTGAGTCCATTACATAGCATTATGTTTGATTATGAAAATCAGATGAAACGAGGGTAAGATCTAAAATAGATTGCATTCTCAAGGAACTGTGCGTGGAAATAATTGTATTGAGGACTATGAAATGTGAATATGATAGCCACTCGACGAAGTCGTTGCTTATAGCCGAAGAACTGGAGCTCCCCAAAGAGTAAGATGCAAATTAAAATCACCGAAGATGAACGTAGGTAAGATTAGAGAGTTGCAGAGTTTTGCCTGATCAATATCAAAACCTTGTGGTGCGTACAAATTAATAATGTTGAATTTAGTATTCTGGAATTGTATTTCAACTGCCAAAAGTTCCAAAAAAAGTTTGTGGTTAGAGTTTTCTCGACTTCAACTGCAGATACGCTTGATTTGACTACATTCGAATAGCTAGATTTTATGGACTGTTTCAAGAGGTGTCTGGCTTCTCCGGAAGTTAAATGATTCTGGCATTTGAATTCCAACATTTGTCTTTTTCTGATGTAATGGGAACATGATATTAATATCTCTGAATGCGGACCCTGGCAGTTTATGCACTTCTCGGGACTTTTGCATTGACTATAAGGCGTTTCACCACATATATGACAGATATTTTTATTAAATACTCTTATTGGATACTGAAATCTATAGCATTTAATGCATTGTCGGGGTTTGTCTATAAATTTTTGGATTTTTTGGTTCGTAAACCAAATTTTTACGGATTCAGGTAACACAGTACCTAGTATTGTAACGAGGACAGGGAAAACTTCTCGGGTAGAGTGGGATTTGATGAATCGTCTCATTTCTATTATTTCGTTATCCTTATTAGGGCTTAATTCGTCAGCCACATCAGCAAGAAGAGTTTGAGTTGGAATGCCGAATGTTAGAAATTTGTCAGTCATATTTTCACAAATAACGCCTGTAGAAACCGGGATATCAAGTATTTTTTCTAAATTTAAAATCTGTGAAGCGCCTACAGGATCAGAAATTGTGAAAATGATTTTTCCTTGTCTTGTGAATCTTAAATTAGAATTATTGCGGTGACATTTTATTTGCTGTTTGATGTAAGACTGGATAAGAAAGGGGTTCAAACGAAGGATTTTTGAAGCAGCATCTTTGTTGGATACGATTATATTTATTTCCTCGTATTGTCTTTGGCCAATACGTATAATTAGTTCGTTTGTGGATTTTCCACTTTTAAGGAAATTTTCATTTGATGTTTGATGGATTGTAATGTTCTGTAAAGCCTGCATTCCTAAAGAGTCATTATCATGAGACGAGGTTGAAACAATAAATGCCGAGTGGCTCAGTTTCAGATAGTGAAGACTTCATAGCTTTTGAATAAAAAATATAAATACTAGAAATTAGAATGAAAAACGCTTACCAAACGTCCAGTAGTTAATTACAAAAATGTGAAAGAGAAAAAGTTAAACTAAACTTTGAAAGCAACACCGTCAGTTTCTGTTTTTCTTTTACAATGTTGTGTAGTTAGTGAGGATCTGTTTCTCCGGTAGAATTGCAATTTCTGAAATCAAAACGGTTTCAATTCCAGAATGACTTTGTAGACAAGAAAACTAATTTTTTTGACAAAAGGATGTGTTAATCCTTTTATTTATATTCATAATATTCATATTCATTCATATTCTTTATATTCATAATATAAAGTATTTAACAATATTAAATACTTTATGTTATGAATTTTTGATCACTATATACAATCTTACTTCAGAGGAGGTAATAAACGGTAAATTATTTCTTTAGGTTTGTAACATGTTGCATACCTACATTAGACAATAATATATCTGCATATTTTCAAACCCAACGATTTTTAAATTTCTTCTTCCTTTCTTTCTTTCCATTACGTAATTATTCATAATATTATTTTAGTCCTTGATCATTTTGGGACCTCACAATCCCTGGACCTTGGTACATAGCATGCACCGCACCTTCTAGAAAGCTGACACAGACAAAATGATTTTTAATTGATACCATTCTGTTTCTAATGCCCATAAAAATTGAAAAATATTGGTTTCAAATGTTTTCCTTCTTTTTTTGGTGATCTGTAGAAAAATTGCCGATGGCTCATAAAGCAGTAAATTTTGTATTAATGTTTCATTTAATGTCTAAATGTGAATGTAACAGTTTTTCAAATTTTCAGACTCTTCTAAAAATTTTTTAAAACATTAAACTCTAGAATTCTGAGGGTGATTTCTGATCTCGTATTTGAAGTAAAGACAAAAATTGGGTTATTCATTCAGTATATCGAACAGCCTCGTTTAGGTATCTTACAATATCATTAACTGAAAGGGAACTAACCCATCAATCCGAATCACCAATAATTAGGTTAAGGAAAATTTTGTGAAGCTTTCTGAAGTTGAATTCTTAAAAGAAGAAGAAGAAGAAGAAGATATGACAGATATCTGTCTTTCATTTTAATGAAAGATAGGCGCTTTTCCTTCGTGTTTTTTTTCTGCGGCCCATTTTATTTCGTAATTATTTTGCTGTGGAAGTTAAAAGGTAAAAGATTTTTTTTGTTTCATTTGCTTAAAGTGTTTAAGGGATGGGATATACTTTAATTTACACGTGAGAGAGGGATCATAAAAAATGTTATCTTAATTCGTAAAGAAAAAGAAAAGGAATATTCTAATTTTGAAAAATATTAATTTGGGATTGTTTTTTCTTTTAAATTCTTATTGGGAATAAATGCTGTGTTTGATATTTACTGAAAATCATAATCTTTTTATTTTATGTGTCCTCTGAAAAAGATATAATTTTAGAAAATCTCATTATATATCTAAAATAATTACTTTTTGAAATCTGTAGCTACATTTTTTTTTTGAAATATATAGCTGCATTTTTTTTTGAAAACTGATAAACATTTGATTGCTTATTTTAAAGAATATTTTTAATATACAGCGCCAATTCAGTTAAAAAGACTTGTATCGTAATTGAGGATTCTAAGATATGAATAAAATGTTCATTATAATGTTGAATTATTCAAATGGCTCGTAACACACATCAGAAAGATCACTGAAATAATCATCACTTTAAATTAAAAAAAAATGCATGTTATAAACTTTCAAAATGATAATTTTATACAAAGTAGAAAGTATTTACAAAAATTGAACATTTATAAACTAAGAAATCGAATAAAATAACAGCATACAACACATGTGCAAAATAACAAAATTAGCCATAAGATACTTAAAAAAATAAAAGAATATCACAAATCTGTATTATTGCTTACCTGAGAAGTTAATCTCATATAAAGGAAGAACATTTTACGGATATAAAGGTTGATCCAAAAGTCTGGAACAGCTCTAAAAATTAATAATTAAAAAACGAATAAAGATAAAAAAGATGCGGTTTGCACCAAATAAATGGTAAAAATACCGACTTTGTATGACGCAATAAAAAAATTGTCCTTTCCCCCCACTTACAGATAGTGCTGTAAGGGTCACTGATATCGGATTGTGCACGGAGACTTGTGACATTGGAAATTTTTATTTGACAGATTTCTTCCTCAAATAACAAATTGCTGAATTTTTCAACTATTCAATTTGTTGTCCCGTAATTCAGTAAACAGCTGTCAGACGAGGGACAATACAGTATTCAAGCATACTTCATTCATACAATACTTCAATGATCGGATACTAGCATACTTCATTCAATGCATACAATACAGCATTCAAGAACATTTCCTTCCATATTGCAGATATTCTTGGTAGTGCTGCAGCTTGTACGGATATAGTTTCAGTTTTATTCGGGTAATTTTCCGTTAGCTGGGCAAAACGGAAAATCGCCAATAAAATTTGGTGGACATTATTTGGCGATTTTTAGCTTGCACCAGGCTAACGGAAAAGCAGCAAGCATTATTTTCAGTGCTCTCTACACAGGTGCGTAAGAAAAGCCTGCCTGTCTCGAAACTTCTTACGCACTGCATTCCCCCGTGTACAGAAACGGCTGACATCGATTGCACACTTTTTTCGAGTGTCGGGATAACAGTAGGAGAGGCTTCAAATCGTCCATTTCTCAGATGTGAAGCCAAAAAGAACGAGATGCTTCAAATTACTGTATCATTTTGGTCAATGCAGAGCATGCAGTGATCTTTTACTATCTCGCTTCTGTTGCTACAATATCTCGCAATGCCAGACTAGAACTTTCTACATTTTTGAAAAAGAGTTTGACTAAGACGGCTCTCTTCACTTATGATATCATATGCATTCAATTTCAACGAGCTGATACTTGAAGGTTTGTCGGAGTTCCCCCTCATCATGGGCTAACTCCGGTTCTGGGAGTTGTTGAATGAGGCACTGCTGAGAGTAAACAGATCTGGTCTGTTCTCTCCTGGTGGTGGTATCGACGAGTAGGTTAATAGAGTAGTGATTAACTGCATTCCCATTGACTGCTGTCATAGGAGGGATATGGGCTATAGATTTTGTGCTCTTGAGAGAGTTATATTAGTTTCATCTTAATTAAAATTAACTGTTTGTGAAATTGCGTTTACAAAAACTAATAATTTCGACTAGCTAATAAATCTGCTCTTTCTATACTACTAGTACTGCTTTCGTAATTCGATATCAGTGACCCTACTACGCCATCTCGTAGAGAAAAAAAAGAATTTTTTTATTGTGTCATACAAAATCCGTTTTTTACCATTTATTTGAAGCAAACCGCCTCATTTTATCTTTATTCTTTTTTGAATTATTAATTTTTGAAATTGTTCCAGACTTTTGGATCACCCGGTAGTAATGAATGCCAAATTAATGATACACTGCCTTGATGATCGTTTGCCGATTCGGTGATAAAATGTATTTATTTATGGTTTTTTTCTTCCAAAAATAAAAGAACTATGGAGTAACATCTCTGTTAGAAGTCAAGCTTAGAGCATTTTTTCTAGATGTATTGATATTCTCTGATTTGGACTGTAAAAGCGAATGAGAGCAAACGGAATCTCGACTTGTGAATTCTTTCTTCGGAAATGTGATCGTAGGACGAGCTCTATAACTGCCTTTGGAGAAGAATTACATTTTGCTGTTATTTAATTAACGATTTAACCTTTGCCCGCATGCTGCTGATTTCTGCAAGTGCTACGTTTGTACGTTTCTGGAATAGGTTGCAGCTTGCATTTCTTGCACTCATGGAGAATAGATCGTCATAATCTGCTAACAAGATTGTGAAACTTCCCTCTGTACAGTCACCGTAACGGATTTTACGCATTATAAATCCAGATTATTAAAAAAAATAGGTGATGGTATGTAAAAAGTATCTAATTAAAAATAATAATGCAAATATATAATTAAAAAATAACAATGCATATGTAAAAATATATATTTAAAAATAATAATGCAAGAAAGTCAAATAGTATATAAGCTACCATTAAAAATTATTTAAATAATAATAATGATAGTTAAAAATAATATAAATAATAAATAATGACTTACCCAAATCATGACCCATGTTATTGTTTAAACACCGATTCATACGGCTTGAAGTAATAAATTACTATTCAAGTATGTGTCAATATACTTAAAATTAATAAATTTATCTCGTACAACGCTTTCTTTCATTCATTCAGCAATGAAACTGATATTGGTAAATTCTTGTTAAAGGTCTTACAATTGAGATAACACTAATTTTAAAAACTTTAAGAACTCTTTTTTTTTAAACACAAAATCGTTACTTCAAAGAAGATTTCGATTTCAAGTAGAGCTCTTTTTTGAAACTGATTATCTCTCAACAATGAAAAATGAAAAAAAGGGTAAATAGAAATGAAACACTAATATTATTCAGAAAATAAAAACTTTTTAGATATTGTTACAACCTAGGTTGAAGTAATTGTAAATATAGAAAGCACTAATCATAAAATTTACCTTAATTTGTCTATTTGAAAAAAAAGTGCTAATAAATAAGATTTCGGAAATAGCATGTATATTTTTTGTATTGAAAAACAAACAAACATATTTAAAGAAATCTAATTAGCAATTTCATTTCTCAAATCTAATTTTGCTATTACGCAAATGGTATTACTCCATTTTTAGTTTAAAAAAAGTAATTTCATATTTCTTTATTTATTTAAATAATGCGCAACTGAACAAATAAGTACACAGTATATAAAATCTAAATAACACTTTGAGGGAAAAATATCGATATTTTTGAATTTTTCTTAAAAAATACTTTGTTATATTAATATGAGTTAAAATCTCTTTTTAATTTTTTTAAAAAACATCGTGTAACCAACAAAAAGAACGGAAGATGGCCATTAGTTTTTAACTAAAGGATATTCGGATGAACGCTTTAGTTCCCTTATATGTTTTTTCTAACTATTTTTCTTTCTTTCTTTTATAATCTCTACATTTAAAAGTGAAGATTATAAAAGATTTTTTTTCTTTGAAACCAATTCAACATATTTTGTCTTCCATTTTTTTCAATAGTATATATACAGTTTTTTAAAGAAAAAAATAGTGAGAGTTTGGGCGTTACACTTCATGAACAAACGTTCTGAAAAATACTTTTTGTAGATAATATTTTTTTCTTCCCGAAATATTTATATTTCCCATCTTATTTTTTTAATATAAAATTTTTAAGACCCTTTCCTATAATGATTTATTAATACTTTCAATTTTAATTCTGTAGTTTCACACATGAAAATAATTTTATTGCTACTTTTTTTCCCATGAAAAAAATATGTGGAATATCAGTTTGGTTCGTTCTTAATGATGCTCTCATTATTATCTGAATTAATTAATTGTATATCATTAATTATTTTCATATTTGTTCATTTTGCTTTAACTTATATTAATTTTTTATTGTTAGAAAAAATATTCGGAAGATTTAAAAAGAATAAATAAAATTTCATATGCATAATAAAGTTTTGTAAATATGGGAAACAATTTCTATCTGAAATAAACTTTGCATTTTAATCCCTTTTTTTCCTTCTCGTTTGCAAGTTATAGAGATCGTATTGTAATCATAAAAAATGAATACGATATTTATTTAATCGAATTTTGATACAATCAATCTGATATCAAATCTTTTTTTAAAGGAACAAAACAATAATAAATAAAACAGTTTATCACTTCAAAAATTCTTTTAAGTCAAAAAGATACTCCATGAGCAGAATTATATTTTATTTTTCTTGTGTCCATTTCCTTACGGATGTGCACACACACACACACACACACACACACACACACACACACACACACAC
>JAOUZG010018166.1:2697785-2739815 GCA_026289955.1 Argiope argentata | reverse complement strand
ATATATAATGCATTTATTATAATTACTTGTTGAAAGCTGATAGCAGAGCTGTGACCGAAATCATGGAGAAGACAGGTTGAATTAACGAGTATAAGTTCGTTTTATTCCATCACGGGAAGCAGGACTTGTGCACAGGTAAAAACAACGAACGCAACACAGAACGACACAAAACGGAATGATAAAAAGCTGAATAAACGTTTATCCCTCTGAATATACACCTTTATATTTTAATAGGGATCTTGGACGCATGTCAATCACATGTACAGCTCGGGCAAGGGAATCCTAGAGATCTTTTAATGGAATGTGATAAGCTGGACCATTTCTGGACCATTTCTATCCCTATACTTGGAGTGTGGGAAAATGCCGGCGTTTCGCTTAATCAGCAATTTTACAAATCTTCTGTTGAATTAATTAACTAGAACAAGTGGAATGGATCAAGAAATTAGAGAATATTTTAGAATGAAGTTACTAGTGCAAACTCAAATTGAAAATTAAGAAATTAATTTGAATTTAAATTCAAATATTAATATTTTAATTGATATTTTGAGCTCTAATTTCAATTGTAATTAATTTCTAAAGTTTTGTTGGTTTAATTTAGTTCATAGTAACTTCATTCTAAAATGTTTTATTATTTCCTGATTCATTTCCCCTTTCTCTATTTAATTAATCAAATGAAATATTATAAAGATAATGCGTCATTGATTACTCCACTTTCTTAGTGGACCATGCAGGATTCTTTTAAAAGAATCCTGTGTTTTTCTTGTCTAAAGATCAACATAAAGTTAAAACGTATAAGAATTTCTCTCGGAAATTTACACGTGAGTGATTGATGAGAATATCATAGTATTTGAGACCAGAGATAAATCTTTCGTCTCCTTTTTATGGCATTTTATTTTGCCTTCTTGTGCCGCGCTCCCGGGATAAAACAAAATTACGAAGTCAATATGTGTTTTTTACATGTTATGTTTCTTATCCTCACGTATAATTGGTCAAAAATTCCTAAGTTGTTTCTTAAATCTAAGTTTTACATGTCGTGTGTTGTGTGTATGTGTTGCAAAAATAACAAAACATGGAAAAAAAGATATATATATATATATTTTTTTTTTTTTTTTTTTTTTTTTTTTTTGATATATATATATATATATATATATATAACCCTTTCTTCATTCGTATGGTTACATAGGAATGTTCCGATTTCTTCAAACATTTTCAGAGAGAATGGACCTTCAATATCAAATACCTGATGCAAACATTTCGCAAGTACGGCCTTAGACTAGAGAAAGTATATACATAAAAAAAGAAACAAAGGACAATAATTATATTAAAAATATTCGTTTTATAATTTGATAAATGTCTACAAAATAAAATGATATTTAAATAGATTATATGTAACAAGCTGGTGAAATATTATAAATCCTTTGTCAATGGCTATTTTAAAACTAGTGATTTAATATTTATCATCAAAACTGTAAGCAGACGCTATGCGAAATAAGTATTGTTCAGTACTTTGCTACCAACGCGCCAAGTTGGCGAGCCTCTTTTCTTGGGTTGCTCTCTTCAAGCCCCTACTATGGAAAATAAACCGCATTTATAGAAGCTTCGCAATTCCTTAGTTTATACACCGCAATTAAGAGTACAATTCTCAATTTGTTCTCATTCTCATTTGTGGAGCGATCATAGGCCTCCACAACAAGTATGAAATGAATGAACAGTTTTTTCTGCAATGAAACAGGTGCAAAAAACGGCGCAGAACGTCTTGTTAATTTAAAATTGGCTTTCCGTTAACAACGTAGGCACGTGTTAAATATTTTTTAGTTTGGATGTTCCTTGTGCAAATATTCTGTAACTTTCATTCTTTGACTGCTTGTGTACGGGCAATCGACTCAAGATCCTCAATAACGCCAAATACTCTTATATGTAACCTTCATAACTTCCTAAGAATTTTAATATTGACTGAATGTAATTCAGCAAAGTAAACATCATACCGGAAAAAATAAAATTTCATTTTTATCTAGGTAATGTCCACAATATTTTTAATGATATTTGAATATAATTAAATAGTCAATGTCAACGGAAGTGAAATAGCAGTTCCCCATTTCTTCATTTACTTGTTAAAATGAAAAAAGACATTCAATTGCAGTATAGATATGAATTGTTTTATAATGTAGAGGTTACTCACTACATAGGAAACATTTGACTGTCATGGAGCTGTAATATACCTAAAATAGTTTGTTTATTGGGAAATATTACAGGTCTGCTTTTGAAAATGAGGAATGCTTCGATCTGCAGCAGAATCTAATTTATTTTAAGTCAAATTTTAAAATTCAAATCCACAGTTGAGGAATTTCAACTACTCAAAAAATAGAAGCTGTAATTACATTGCCCTAACGAAGAAATATATGAATTTTTTAATCGAAAAAAAAATTAATTAGCCGCGCGTGGTATTCCCGAAAATTTCTCGCGTGTTCTCTAATAGTGTTTTGTACCTAAACCCTGTAAAAAATTTTGAATTTTGTTAAACCAGATAACATCTGTTGTTGTTGTTACTAATGTCACTTGCCATGGACAAGCCCGCAGACGGCCATCTGCGATTTTAAGCCGAATGAAGGTTTCTTGTTTCTGAAGTAGCGCCAACTAAGGCAAAGAATACTACTTAGCTACACATTTATCACATTCACTTGCACAGCTCCTTTTTACAGGGGGGCACATTCGCACACCTCACTGATGGTACGCAGAAAAACAACCATGTCCTAACCTTGACTCGAACCCGGGATGCCTGGGTGACAAGCTACCTCTGTGCTAGGACGCCGGCAGATAACATCTTATATGTCATTGACGTACAATACTTACAGAAAATAAACCTTTAAAGTTAAATTAGAATTTTTAGTAAATTTATCTTTTGATTATAGGTAATTTTTTAAGAGAAATACCCTTGCCTGCTGTTAATAGTATCTAAAAGTCGATTTTTGTGTTTTAGACGTGTGTTCCGAAATGATGGAAAACAAAATTTGCCGGAAATGTTCATACAAAATTACACATCAAATTTTATATATTTAAGTCTATGCATTTTTTCTTTTAGTTATCGTGCTTATATCCTCTGATTGTATAAATCGACAAACGTTAATTTTTTCCATTTCTAGTTCGATTTCAATTAAAACTTGATAGGTATTTGCCATGCAAATATTAAATTTACGTATTGAATTTTATTCGACTAACTAGCATCATTCTGTATTTATCGTATTTACTTATATTCGGCCGGCTTTCTGGCACAGAGGTAGCGCGTCTTCCTCGTGTTCTCGGAGCCCGGGTTTGAGTCCTGGTTTGGGCATGGTTGTTCTTCTGTGTGCTATCTATGAGATGTGTGACTGTGCCCCCTGTAAAAAGGGGTTGCGCAAGTATATACTGGTGAGTGTGTAGCTAAGTCGTACTCTTGACCTTAGTTGGCGTTAATTCAAAAACAAGAGACTCTTCTTTCGGCTTAAATCTACTGCTGTATCAGCGGGGGGCTTGTCCATGGCAAGTGCCATTAGTAACGACAATAACAACAACTTATATTCGAAGAAAACCGACAGACAAACTTTTTAATAGATTTTTTAAAATGTTTAGAGTAATATTTAAATCCAGTGTAAAGATTATATACCAAATTTCCTCTGTCTAGCTCAAAGCATTTTTTATTCATATAATCTATTTATCTGTACTATTTTATTAGATCTAAAATGTGCATATTTGTCAAAATCTTGAGTCCAATCTTTTTACGATTGTAAATCTATATCTCATATACTGCAAAGTAAAAAATAAATAAATAAAAGGTGTCTATCTCTTTTTCCCCTTAAACAAATGTTTCTTTTTACTTAAAAGTCAAGTTTTTTTTCTTGTAACTAAAAAGCAATTTCTTTATTTTGTATTCCTTTTACGAAACAAACATTAAAGGAAGCTGTCTCAAAACCGTAATCCTTCCATTTGAAATCCGATTTAATTGATGAATATTTTGAATAAATATTTGAATTCTTAAAATTAAAAAAAATATGGATATTAAATTAAGATAATTTATTTAATTATTTCAAATTTAATTAATTTAATAAAAATTATTAAATTTAAAAATAATTATAAAAATTATGAATATATGAGTTCTTAAAATTGCATTTTAAATTAATCTGAACATATATTCATTCAGTAAAAATGTAATTTATAAAGCTGTGATGACGATGATTCGGAAACAAATATCATTTTATATCGATGATTCAACGAAAAACTAATTAGTTAAAAACTTAAAAGTTCAGTATTACCTGGTCAGAACCAACTTCGTCGAGAATCCGAAAAGGTTCTTCGTAATCATCTGAATACAAAACGAAATATAGATTTAAAAAAAAAAAACAGTATGATCTGTTCACATGTAGTACAAAAGGAAAAGTTACGGAAAAGAATATTCCAAGTTAATAGAATAATTCGTTTATTTACTAAATTGTTGTTCATTCACAAAAACACCAAACAGCTATCGAAACTAATTCAAAAATAAATAAATAAATACACAGCAGTTAAGACAACGCCACACCACACCACACCTCCGTTTCTAGAGCTAATATGGCCCCTTTTCGGTTTGGTATAGATGTAAGTGGACTTAATTACTCCCTCTCCCCTAAAATACACAGTAATCTATTAGAGAGAAACATACCAAAGACAAATTACAAAAATGGCTCTTTTCTTCTAAAAAATAAAATTCTAATTAAACTTGCTTTATATAAATAATTTGGAAACAAATTTTGTGTGTGATCGAAACAAAATTATGAGTGTGAAAGAAATTAGACGAATCATTGCGTTAACTTGCTGAATATAAGTTGAGTGCGCCGGTAAGTATTTAGTGTAAGCCCCCCCCGGTAAGGATTAAAAACCTCCAATTCGCCCTCCCCCGTAGTTGTTTCAATACTTCCTTTTGGCCTTGAAATAGGGAAACTTGAAATGCTCCTCAGTGAGTTCTGCATGCCAAACTGATTACCACAACACTTGGAAAATTTATCCCACCCGATTGGTATAAAAACACCGTTTTGGAAGACTAACTATTTTAATTTTCGTTTTTTTAAATAAAGGAATTTTAAAATATTTTTGGTTTGAGATTAATTAAAAAAAGACATATTAAAAGTTTATTGTATTAGTAGTTTTTTACATGGTTCATCAAAGCCAGGACATCATCCTGTTCAACTTAGGCAGAATCAATAAACAAACTTTAAAGTTTACTCTAATACGGACTAAAATAAAAATAAAATACAATCTTGGTAATTTTGTGGGGGATTCAATCAGAAAGAGAATAACCGTTTTGCAGACAGATCTGATGAATACTGAACATTGCGGATGATTGCCTCCGTGCCATCATTATATGCTTGGCGATTTTCTAAGCAAAATGGAAGGTTGTGTAATCTTCAAGTATTTTTGCAATAGGATAATGAAGGCGTGAACTGTGCCAATTCTTTTCAAGCTTTCTGTGATCTTTCTTGGAAATTATAAAAAGACGAATACCTATCCGGAATGAATTAGTTGAATCAGCTGAATTGAACTTGAGCATTTACTAAATTGAATATTGATCTGTATAACGAGCTTCGGAATCAACTATTGAAACTGCATCGAGTCGTGTACTGAGTAGCCAATCAGAAAGTCTAGTCAGAAATGCCTGTCAGTCATGATAGTCAAAGTCTGGTAGTCAAGTTCAGTTGAAGCGAGTAGACAGGGGGGAATAGCATGTATTAATTGAATTTGAATATTTGTGAGAAATGTCTCTACTTGCTGATTTCTGTCTTCATGCTTTGTGATGTTGCTGTTGCAAACTACCAATTAGCTACTAGTGTGTTGCTGTTTATTGAAAATGTTGTTGTTGCGTATATCTCGGCTGTGTTCTGTCGTCATTGTGTTCGTATTAAATAAATATCCTAATTAATCCTTAAACGTCCTCACAGATCCACATCTACTAAACTAAGACCCTTTGATTGAACTCCTTTCGTATTTCGAAAGGCATTCTTGCATAATAGAACATTGTTACAGGAAACTCGAAATTCAAATAACAGCAGTTCAAAGGGTAGTATAAGAAAATAAATTCACTTTTTTTTTAAAAAATGAAAACATTAACAGACTCTCCGACAATAAAATACAACGAAACGTGTACAGGAATAGCACTTATAATGCACAACAACATGCAAGCAGCAGAAAAATGATAACTAAAAACTTCAACAGCACAACGTTTTTAGAGAACAGCAATAAGAGAAAGACCGATCAATTATGCATGCTTTTTGAAAATCAACTACTTAATACTGACTTCCAGCTTGAATTGAACTTGCCTACCGATTCATTACGTACTCAATCCCCTACTCAATACTGACTGCCTTCGGCTTTGTATAGTTTCCATGATACGGCTAAAAATCTCTGAAAGATCGTCGCAATTCACGTCCAGTAAGATACTAGCAGATTAAGGAATATATAATTTTGTTGTTTTTTCATTTTAAACAATCATTGTAAATTACGGTTTGTCTTTTTTCCCATGGTAAGATATTTACTATTTAAAATTTATTTTAAATTTGTTTTTGAAATTTTCTGCACTTACAGTTATGGTTTATCTTCAAACTTGAGCAATGTTGAAAATTTTGTCAATGTTTATCCATTTGAAAGCCTCGGCGCTCTTTAATGTAATCCAACTGGATGTAGGAAAATATATTATCATTATGCTTTTTATTTTTGAATTTTTTGCATTGCAGAACACTAATTTTTTTGTTCAATTACAAAATTTTTCATTCAATCATCCTTATTTCGAAGTTATGTTCAAAAAACAAATAAAGCTTAAATTTTGCGAGATTTCAACTTTACACTCTTAAATGTTAATTAAAAATGTTTAGTTTTTTCAAAAAAAATTTCATATATTTGTTAAAGTTTAATTAGGTCCATTTTTCGAATTGAAAATGAGATTCTATGTGGTATTGCAAAAAATGAGTTGAACAAAAAGGTGTTAAAGTAGTTTCTAAAGTAGTTATATACAGATCACTATTTGAAGGTTGAAAAAACACTTGGCTAAGGAAACCATTAAAAGCAAGTTTCATCAAATATTTAAATCATTATTAAATATGGCGAATCACATAATGGTCATGTGCGACTAAAATGAATTCACTAGTAAGAAATGAATGTTTAAAATCTGAGCCTTCCTTTTGACTAAGCAGGCATAAAATATCTGAAAAAATAGACTTTAAATAAACATGAACAAATATCTGGTTTACATATTCCAAGAAACTATTTCTTGTGCAGTTTACTTTCTCTTATTGGCCAAAAGTGTATAAATGGGCTTATAAACCAAGAAGGTAATCTCTATTGTATATAAAATTTAAAAAGTATGGATATAATTTAGTTTTTTAAAAAAATATTTTCTAGCGTTTTTAGAATTAAATACAGTCATTTTTTTGTAACTGTGGCAATATGTTCCTCTCAGATGGCATTAACCCCCTTTGTTATTCTCATTTGTCTGTCGCCTCATCAGCCTTTTGGTTGCTTAAAAAGATTTTTTTCCTGCTTATCACCAATATCTAATATCTAAATTTGAACATTTTAAATAAAAGAAAATCGAGTTTGAGACGGAATTTCACCGCTATCACTTTCTCTTTTATCTAAAATTTGAAATGGATTAAAAAAATTTTTTACGGTGAATAATATCATCTTATGAAAATGTAAAATCAATAAGACTATCAAGAATCTGTTTGGAATTGATATGGCATAGTTTTCTCTACATATGTCCAAAACAATGCATAAATTTTCAAACCATTTCCGTAATATAAAGTGTATTTGTAACGTTACCATGAATATAGAATAATTGCTTATATTTCGTTGAAATTTGAAAAGGAATCAGCGATTGGATAGCTTGAAAATTGGCATTGATGTATTTGGTTTTCAGCAAACATACTTAATTTAATTTAGAATGAATAAATTCCTTGAACTTGATAAAAAACTGAATTCTAGTATTATGTTTGAAATAAATGCGTTAAAATCTAGTTTCGTTGGTTTTACTTACCCTCTGAAACTGAGGTATCAAAAATTGGATTCGGTATCGACCATATTGAATACTTTTTAATATTTATCTCCCAATTAGATGCTTTTCATTCATTTCAACCATTTGGTTGATTAAATAAGGTGGTTTATTAATTAAATAAGTTTAGTTGGTTAATTAATGAGGATATTTTTTTTCTTTGTTAAAACATTCTTTGCCAAAAAATATTAATTCATTGCTGAAAAATTATTCATAATATTTTCCTGATCAATTTTTATTACACCTTTATTGGAATTCTACTAATAAAAGTACCAAAATAATAGTTAGACACGAAACAAACTTTAATTCTTTTAATTTCATTAAGAATTCTTTAAATTGTTACATTGCATTAGAATACATTTTCTAGGTTCAATTAGCTATTTTATTTTGTTTGAACAAAACATCTTGTAAATAGTATTTCCTGATTATAGAAAAAAAATATACTTACTGAAACTAATTCATTAGAGAATTTGAAAGAGTCAACAACAGATTTTTTTGCCACTTAAATTCTTTTTAAAATATCCGATTAAAATTATTACATTGGAATTAAATATATATTAGCAATTTGTTTATTATTTTGTGCTTTTTAAAACTAATAATTTCTCATTAATATTTTATAATTTAACAATAGTCTAACTAGATTAATTATTGTTAATAATCAGTTAAAAAACTTTTTTACTTTCAAAAATACATCCTTTGTTAAAAAAAATTAGCCTCCTTTAATCAAAAAGCATTATGCGTTTCATTTGTTTCTTATTTTCGCTTTTATGACCATTTGCATACATTTTTACTCCATTTTTAATTTCAAATGCAATAATATTAAATAATTGAATTTTTTTAAAATTAAAAACGCACTAACATGCCATTTAGAATTACATTTTGCAAGCCAATAACTATATCTTTCTTACCTTTTACTTTAATAAATCTGCTCAGACCATGTTTGAATGTTAATTTCAGTTCACATGTTCCAAAAATTTAAGAGTATTTAAAAAGCTTTTAAAAGCTCATTTTTAAATGTGTGCTTATTAAGATTTAGCGTTACAAAAAAAAAACATGCCTACCGTATTATTTTGTATAAGGCTTTTAATAATTAACTAATTCCTTGTAACGTAATCTAAACGTTATACGGAGATTAAAAAAGGGGAAGAGTTAGAAGACATCTGTACTTGTTACAAAGAAAGTTTAAAAGCGGGGGAAAAATAATTCGTAACTTTTTTTTGAAAATGGTTATCTTGGTGTTAGGTACTCATAGTCGTACCAAGCTAAAGAGGTTTGGATTTTTTATGTTTGCAAGCAGTATCAAGAATTCACGCCATCTCATGCATTTCTACTGATAATTGTTCGATAAAATTTGAATATTTATGGTTAATATTGCTACACAAGAATTATTATAGACAACTGATACTCAATAATTCTTACTTAAATCGCACAGGAAATGGTAAAAACACTTTGTATTAAGATGTATTCCTAAAATTGTTATACGCAAAATATTATAAATATTTGATGTTCAATAAATCTTACTTAAATCGCAGAGGAAGTGGAAAAAGCAAAGTGTCCACTCATCACTGTTGAAACTTGGAAACAAAAGAAATCCCTCGTCGGAATTAAAAAAATTAACAGCATTGCAATACCGAATTTTTTCTGCATTTCAAACTCGTTTTGCACTTTTTTTTCTAGTAAATACAATTCCAATTTCCCAGAAATATCTTTTCTGTGAACTTTTTAACATATTTCAGACAAAGGTTTTTTCCTTATTTGTAGTAGTAGTGGCATTATTTCTATTGTACACTGAAATGAAAAATAGCGTGCGTCGGCGCATTTGGTTATGACATTGTTCATGAATGTAATTTCCTTTCTATTAACTCTGATAGAATTCTTGCAATTCGGTATTTGTCACGAATTCATGAAAAGAGAGCTTTTCAAATTAAAATAATCATTTGTGATGATTTATTCAAATCGCATTTAAATATAAATAAAGTTAGGGGGATGAGACGTGAAAGGGTTGTACCTTTCACACGAAGAAATTACTATGCTTTGTTCATACTAGCAACTTTTGGCAATCCATTTTTTTTCGGCAATTTTTTACTTTGGCTACAATTTTTGGGATAAATTTTTCACAAAAACTTTCAATTCTTATTGTGCAAACTATTTTTAAACTTTAAATTTTAATAGATATATAATTCATACTATTTTAAAAGAATTTTGTTTATTTGTTATACATTTCCATTTCTGCTTATAATTTTTCACAATAAAATATATAAGAAGAAAGAGTAGTAATATCTAAGAGTAAATCAGGCAGACTTAAATTTTTGTTCATAGTTATTTGATTTTTAATTTAAAACTTAAATTACAACCAAATATTTAAAAAAAATACTGAACTCATGCAATTGAACTATTGAAGTAAAACCTTTCCAACATGTAAAAATAAGATGAATCTCCATATTTTAATCACAATAATAGAACCCTCCAAATATAACAAGTTGATATTAACAATATCAATTTTTAAGGTTAATCACATTAATAATGATGATGATATAGTATCCACTTTACAACGGAAAGAGAAGGGGGCAGTAGCTTCTGAGGGTATGGGCCCCTGAGCACTCGAGGGCTGAAGTCTGACTTCTATCTCATATGAAGATGACATACACTTATCCCATTCGCTTGCACAGCCCCTTTTTACAGGGGGGGGGGCACATTCACTTCCCGCACAGATAGAACAACCATGCCTGACCAGGACTCGAACCCGGGACCGACAGATCATGAGGAAGAAATCACGTTAATACAATATATAATTGAAAAATACTCTTAAAATACTTTATGACAATTAATTTAAAAAAATTGTACACCCCCCCAATTTTATATAATTAAAATAATTCTTTTTCTCATTTTAATTTGATTTAATTGTTGCATAAATACTCCAAAGTTATGCTGATTTTTTTAATTAACTAAGATTCTAATTAATTCAATTAAAAATTGAGGTACACATTCCCACCTTTCAAATTATGGATGCACCCAATTTGGTAATTATACTTCAAGGGATATGTTTTATAGAGCACCAACACAGAGATTCATATTCATAATAAATAGAATAATAATCAAAAAGAAATTACTTTAATGGCCACAGAGAACAATACCTCCATTTCTATATTAATAGAGGAAATAAAAAAATATTTTTTCTGATAAATTCTCATGTATCGGTGGTTTCCCTGTAGTATGGTTTATAATGGTAAGACAATAGATGGTTGTATAGCAAATGACACATAAAACTGCTAATATCATGAACTTGGAGATTTTCCTTATCTGCTTGGTAAAAATTACGAAACTCATGAATCAAAGTTTCATGATTAAGAAGTAGATAATGTCCATTGCTCTAATTTATCGGCCAGTTAATGCATTGAAATATGTCGTACGAATCGATTGAAGGCTTGTCGATTTAATTAGCTCGCACACTCTATATAAGTCATCTTGACTTTGAATCCAATGTATAGTTTTCTAAAGGAAAACGCATACATAAAATGAGAACAGTTGTTACCGATATTTAAACAAACATTCTTATCAAGTTTTCAATCCCATTTCCTGCAGCATACAATGCGAAAGAAATGTAATATAAACAATGGGCAGGATTCAATGTATTCACGCACTTTGTGAATAAGCAAATAAAATTCTAGTGGGAATTTAATTTTGAGGACCAAAAAAAAGAAAAGAAAAAAAGAAAGAACGAAATGTACGCGCAATATGCTCGTTGAATGTTACGTGATCATCAAATTTTATTTTTCATAAAAATATATTTTTAAAGGAAATATGTTTACATGAAAATATCTTTCTGAAAAATATGTTGAATTTTTTTGAAAAAAAATTAAAAATAAGAAGCAGCAAAGAACTAGTGTCAGCAAAAAAGAGTTATATACATATATATTTGAATTTGATGATGATGTAACAATTAATTTTGTTATAAAGTTATTTTAAAAAACCCTATGATTTCACTAAACTTTTAATTGATTAAATTTTTAATTTTTTAAATTCACTAAGAACAGCTTTAAAATTTCTTCGAGATGCGAATTTCTGTTCATCAAAGCATATATGTACCAAATTTATTAGACTTAAATGAAATGATCTGACCTATAGAAAATCACTAGGCGTGTCATCATCTTTATCTGAAATGGAGATGAAAATGTAACAGTTTTTCAAGTTTTCGAAAAACTTTATTTTTAACATTCAAATTACTTCTATATTGTATCATTCATTCAAACAAGATGAATCACGTTTGTACTTTCTAGCACTGAGGATAATTTAATATAACCAAAATTAACGTATTATTTTAACCTAGATTATAGGCTTTAGATGTATTTTAATTAAGAATCAAATAAGGAATATATTCCCTATTTAAAATCTGTTGGTATTAAAAAAAGGTACAGTAAGACCCCGCTTAACGCGGGGGATACGTTCCATCAAAGTAGAGCGTAATGCGAAACAGCGCTAAACGAGGCTATCTTTACATGTAAATATTGGGGTTAGAGGAAGATGGCTAGGAAATTGGTTAGGTATTAAATTTAAAAAGTATGTTTTTTTAAAATAAAAATAAAGCCAACATTTATTTCTTAAAGCCCAAATTAATACCACATTATTATTTCTTTCAAAAACAAAAACAAAAAATAAATAACAAAACGAATATTCTTAAAAAAGACAAATAAAGTTCTAAGTCAGTCATATTTAGTTAGTTTTCCGCGTTTTCAGTGTTCTGCCTTTTTGTGACAAAAGCATCTAATGTTGTTTGCCTTTTTCTTTTGCGTTGTTCTCTTAAAAGTTCTTCATAAACGGATAAAGCATCTCTAACACCACGCCTTACTTTTGAGCTCCTGTCAAAATTCCGATCATTTTCAATGAATTGATCCATTATTTCAGTTATGGTAGACAAACTCCTTTTTACAAACGCAATCGAAAGCGTTTAAACCAGCTTGAAATTGAAGACGATAGAGACGGAAATATCGTTTACAATCGAAATTCAACTAATCATGTGAAACTTTGACAGTGGTATAGTCTACCAAGAATGGCGTGATGAACGCCAACCATATACAATATACTTATTGTTTGTTTATAGTAGTAGTTTGATTACTTCCGCCATTTCTTTTATGCGATAAATATACCATAACATACACCTACATTTTGAGGTTTGCCAGACAGCAAATGCTCAAGTGACGCCGCTTTCATGATCCTTTGTCCTTGAAAGTATAGATGGTATTTTGCTGTGTGATAAGGCCTTTATAGAGGCAAATTGTGGACTTTCCTACAGTTACATGAACAAGATATATTCTTTAGAAATGTTCTGGGTAAAATAACTGCAAACAGCACCAATTTGCAAGTTTCTCTTCAAGACATGAAGCGTTTCAACATCTTTCAATTTTACTGACCACATTCTGTTGAGACCTTTTTTGAATCTTTCCTTGCTTAATCGCCATTCCGAGTTCCGGAATGATCAGTCTTATTGTACCTCTTCTTTTGCGCCATCTCTTGTCGAAAAATGTAAACAGTTTTTCGATTATTTGTTCTGAAAAATTATTATTTTCCCAAAGAAACTCAAAAAATAAGTGTATTTATATCGCAGTTTTTTAAATTCTTCAATTATGTCAGTCGTTTTATAAATATCGATATATCGTATAAAATAAATAGAGATGAAAAAAGAAAAAAATGTATATAAAACAGTTATTTCCCCACGCATTCGAACAGAAAACCTACAAAACGTTTGATTTCAACACGTGCCTTAACCCACCAGGCCACACTTTCCCGGTAATCCGATGTAATATAAGATTTCTTGCTTGTTTATAGAATTTTTGTTTAAAATAAATGGAATTTGGGCGTACAAGCAAAATGCTTATGTTACTACTACAATGTAACGCCATCTCTTGTCGAAAAATGTAAATATTTTTTCAAATCTTTATTCTGAAAATTTACTGTTTTCCTAAAGAAACTCAAAAAATAAAGGTATTTATATCGCAGCTTTTTTGAATATTCTTTAATTATATCAGTCGTTTTATAAACATCCGATATACCCTATAAAATGATTACAAAGATGAAAATAAAAATAAATTTACATAAAATTTTATTTTTTTTCCACATATTCGAACAGAAAACCTACAAAAAGTCCTCTTTGAAAACATGTATTAAACCACCGTGCAACACAATTCCTGTAAAATGATGTCAATGTAAGATTTCTTCTTTGTTTATAGAATTTTTGTTTGAAATAAGTGGAATTTTGGCAGAAAAGCACACTGCTTAGATTATTACTAGAATGCAGCGCCATCTCTTGTTGAAAAATGTAACGAATTTTTCAAATCTTCGTTCTGAGAGATTACAGTTTTCAAACAGAAACTGCAAAAATGAGTGTACTTCTATCTCTGCTAGTTATTATTTTTATTTTTGAAATATGTTTTTCACTTTTAAACATCAGATATAGCCCTAAAATATTTTAAAAAAAGAATATATATATATATATATATATATATGTACAACTTAATTATTTTCCCACATATTCGCACAGAAAACCTACAAAATGTATCATTTTAAAATTTGCCTTAACCAACCAAACCACACTTTTCGTGAAGTCCGATGTAATAAAAAATTTCTTGCTTGATTGAAGAATTTTTGTTTAAAATAAATGGAAATTTGGGCGGAAAAGAACAATGCTTACATTACTTCTAGTATGCAGTGCCATCTCTTGTCGAAAAATGTAAATACTTTTTCGATTATTTGTTCTTAAAATTTTTTATTTTCCCAAAGAAACTCAAAAAATAAGTGTATTTAAATCGCAGTTTTTAAATTCTGCAATTATGTCAGTTGTTTATAAATATCGATATATCCTATAAAATAATTAGAGGTAAAAAAAATGTATATAAAACAGTTTTTTTCCCACGCATTCGAACAGAAAACCTACAAAAAGTTTCATTTCAACACGTGCCTTAACACACCAGGCCACACTTTCCCTGTAATCTGATGTAATGTAAGATTTCTTGCTTGTTTATAGAATTTTTGTTTAAAGTAAATGAAATTTTGGCGTAAAACAAAATGCTTAGATTACTACTAGAATGCAGAGTCATCTCCTGTCGGGGGGAAAAATGCAAATACTTTTTCGAATATTTCTTCTGAAAATTTATTATTTTGAGTTCCCAAAGAAATTCAAAAAATAAGTTTATTTATATCGCAGTTTTTTAAATTCTTCAATTATGTCAGTCGTTTTATAAATATCGATATATCTTATAAAATAATTAAATAGATTGAAAAAGAAATAAATTTACATAAAATTTTATTATTTTTCCACATATTCGAACAGAAAACCTACAAAAATACCTCTTTGAACACATGCCTTAACTCACCATGCAACACAATTCCTACAAATGATTTCTTCTTTGTTTATAGAATTTTTGTTTGAAATAACTGGAATTTTGGCAGAAAAGCACACTGATTCGATTATTAATAGAATGGAGCGCCATCTCTTGTTGAAAAATGTCGAGTTTTTCAAATCTTCGTTCTGAGAGATTACAGTTTTCAAACAGAAACTGAAAAAATGAATGTACTTCAATCTCTGCTTGTTATTTTTTTATTTTTTAAATATGTTGGTCAATTTTAAACATCAGTTATACGCTAAAATATTTTAAATATAGGCATATATATATATATGTACAACTTAATTATTTTCCCACATATTCGAACAGAAAACCTACAAAATGTGTGATTTCAAAACGTGCCTTAACCCACCTAGCTATACTTTTGTTGAAATCCGATTTAATGTTAAATTTCTTACTTGCTTGTAGAATTTTTGTTGAAAATAAATGGAATTTTTGCGAAAGAGAACCATGCTTACATTACTACTAGAATGCAGGGCCATTTCTTGTCGAAAAATGTAAATACTTTTTCAAATCTTTATTCTGGAAATTTACTGTTTTCCCAAATAAACTCAAAAATAAATGTATTTATATCGCAGCTTTTTTGAATATTCTTTAATTATATCATTCGTTTTATAAACATCGATATATCCTATAAAATAATTACAAAGATGAAAAAAGAAATAAACTTGCATAAAATTTTATTATCTTTATACATATTCGAACAGAAATCCTACAAAAAGTTTCTTTTGAGCACATGCGTTAACTCACTATGGAACACAATTCCTACAAAATGATGTCAATGTAAGATTTCTTCTTTGTTTATAGAATTTTTGTTTGAAATAAGTGGAATTTTCGCAGAAAGGCATACTGTTTAGATTATTACTAGAATGCAGCGCCATCTCTTGTTAAAAAATGAAACTAACTTTTTAAATCTTCGGTCAGAAAGATTACAGTTTACCCAAAGGAAATGAAAAAATAAGTGTACTTCTATCCCTGCTTTCTATTTTTTTATTCTTCAAACATGTTTGTCAATTTTGAGATACCAGATATATCCTAAAAAATATTTTAAAAATGAAAAAATAAAAAATATATCTCCAAACTTAATTAATTTCCCACATATTTGAATAGAAAACCTACAAAAAGTATCATTTTAACACATGCCTTATTCCACCATGCTACACTTTCCCTGAAGTCTGATGTCAATGTAAAATTTCTTGCTTGTTTATAGAATTTTTGTTTGAAATAAAGGGAATTTTGGCGGGAAAGCACCATTCTTAGATTATAAATAAATGCAGTGCTATCTCGTTTTAAAAAATGTAAATAGTTTTTCCAACCTTTGTTCTGAAAATTTACTGTTTTCCCAAAGAAACTGAAAAAATAAGTTTATTTCTAACGCAGCCTGTTTGTTTATTCGTGAAATATGTCAGTCACTTTATAAACCTCTGATTTATAATATAATTAAATAAGGGGAAAATTTATAAAACAACTATTTTCTCACATATTCGAAAAGAAAACCTACAAAAAGTTTCGTTTCTACACATGCCTTAACCCACTATGCAACACATTCCCTAAAGTATAATGTTAATGTAAGATTTCTTGCTTGTATATAAAATTCTTAACCCATCTTAACCCATCACCACACTTTTCTTTCAAGACGACGTAATGTAAAATTTGTAAAATTTCTTGATTGTTTGTAGAATTTTTGTTTAAAATAAATGGAATTTGGGCGGAAAAGAACAAGGCTTAGATTACAACTAGAATGCAGCGCCATCTATTGTTGAAAAATATAAACCATTTTTGAATCTTTGTTCGGAAAATTTACTGTCTTCCCAAAGAAACTCAAAAAATAACTGTATTTATATCGCACATTTTTTTTCATTTTCTTCAATTATGTCAGTCGTTTTGTAATCATCCGATATATCCTATAAAATAATTAAAAAGATGAAAATAGAAATAAATTTATATAAAATTTAATTAATTTCCCACATATTCGAACAGAAAACAAACAAAAAGTTTCCTTTGAACGCATGCGTTAACAAACCATGCAACACAATTCCTAAAGAATAATGTCAATGTAAGATTTCTTGTTTGTTTATAGAATTTTTGTTTGAAATGAGTGGAATTTTGGCAGAAAAGCATACTACTTCGATTATTTCTAGAATGCAGCGCCATCTCTTGTTGAAAAATGTAATGAATTGTTCTAATGTTCGTTCTGAAAGATTACAGTTGTCAAACAGAAACTGAAAAAATGAGTGTATTTCTATCGCATGCTTGTTAGTTTTTTATTCTTCAAATATGTTGGTCAATTTTTAAACACCAGATATATACTAAAATATTTAATACATATTCGAACAGAAAACATACAAAAAGTACCATTTCAACACAAGCCGTAACCCACCAAGCCACACTTTCCCTGAAGTCTGATGTCAATATAACACTTCTTGCTTGTTTATAGAATTTTAGTTTGAAATAAATGGAATTTTGTCGGAAAAGCCGAATCTTTAGATTATTACTAGAACGCAGTGCGATCTCTTGTTGTAAAGTTTAATTAATTTTTCAAATCTTTGTTCTGAAAATGTATTGTTTTCCCAAAGAAACTGAAAAAAATAATTGTATTTCTATCGCAGCTAGAATTTTTATTCTTCAAATATGTGGGTCATATTTTAAACATCCCATATATCCTATAAAATATTTAAAAAAATGAAAAAAATGCATATAAAACGTATTTATTTTCCCACACATTCGGACACAAAACCTACAAAAAGTTTCATTTCAACACTTGCCTTAACGCTCCATGCCACACTTTCCCTGAAGTCTGATATCAATGTAAGATTTTTTTGCTTGTTTATAGAATTTTTGTTTGAAATAAATGGAATTTTGGCAAAAAAGCACACTGCTTGGATTATTTCTAGAATAGAGCGTCATCTCTTGTTAAAAAATCTAACTTATTTTTGAAATTTTTTTTCTGAATATTTACTTTTTTCGCAACGAAACTAAAATAAGAATTATATTTTTATCGCTGTTGTTTTTTTATTGTTCAAATATTGCAGTTTTTTTAAATACCGTTATGGCCTACAAATTAAAAAAAATTAAAATAGGAAAAAATATCAACACTTTCCCTTAAATTAGATTACAATGTAAGATTTTTTGCGGGTATACAGAATTTTTGTTTTTAATAAATGGAATTTTGGCTGGAAAGCATAATCCTTAGTTTATTTTCACAATGCAATGCCATCTCTTGTAGAAAAATGTAACTAATTTTTCAAATATCCTTTTTTGAAAATTTTCAGATATCCCAAAGAAACTGAAAAAATAAGTGTATTTCTATCGCTGCTTGTTTTTTTTTAATTATTTTTCTTCAAATATGTCGGTCATTTTTTCAACACCAGATATAACATACAAAATAATTAACAAAATGAAAAAAGAAAAAATATATGTAAAACTAAATTAATTTCCCACCTATTCGAACAGAAAAGGGACAAATATGTTAATTTCAGCACATGTCTTAAGCCACTAAGCCACACTTTCCTGAAGTCTGATGTCAATATAAGATTTTTAGCCGGTTTACAGAATTTTCATTTGAAATAAATGGAATTTTGCCAGAAAAGCAAAATGCTTAGATTATTTCTAGAATCCAGTGACATCTCTTGTTGAAAAAAAACTAATTTTACAAATCGTCTTTCTGAAAATTTACTGTTTGCCCAATAATATTGAAACAAAAGGTGTATTTCTAGAGCTGCTTGTAATTTTTTATTTTTCCGGATTCCTGTCATTTTATAAACATCCGATATATCTACAAAATATTAAAAAAGATGAAAAAAAATTTAAGTAAAACATAGTTATTTTCCCACATATTCGAACAAAAAATCTAGAAAAAGGTTCAATTCAGACCATGCCTACACTCACCAAGCCTCTCTTTCCTGAAGTCAGATGTCAATGTAAGATTTCTTGCTTGTTTGTAGAATTTCTGTTTGAAAAAAAAATTATTTTGTCAGAAAAAATCAATGATTAGATTATTTCTGGAATGCAGTGTCATCTCTTTTTGAAAAATATAGCTAATTAATCAAATCTTCGTTCTGAAAACTTAATGTTGTCCTAATAAATAATATTGAAACAAAAGGTGTATTTCTATTGCTGCGTCTTAGTTTTTATTTTTCCCCAATATTACAGTCATTTTTCAAACATCCGAGATATCTACAAAATAGTTAGAAAATGAAAAATGAAAAATATTTATATATAAAACTAAATTATTTTAACACATATTCGAACAGAAAACCTACAAAAATGTTCATTTCAGCACATGCCATTCTTCACTGAAGTCAAATGTCAATGTAAGATTTCTTGCTGCTTTAAAGAGTTTTTGTTTGAAGTAAATGGAATTTTGGCATTAAAGCTGAATGCTTAGATTGTTTAGCCATGAATTATAAAAAATACTTTCATTGCATTTTTTAATATATAAACAATGAAAGCCCTTATTTCATACAATGAATTCTGGAAATTTTTTTAAACAAAAATTTATTTATAGGTTGTAAAAAGAAGACAATGTATTCAAGAAGAATTTTTTTTACTTAAAATTTATTTTAAAAGAATTCCTTGAAAATTTAAATCTTTTACAGCGAGACTTAAGTTTCAAATTTTATAAAATATTCCCTTCATTTTCGCACATTTTTTTTTGAGTATTGCATATATAATTAAATTTGCTTAATCAAAATATGGATAAAAACTTAATATTACAAGAACTTAGTGCTAAAACATTTTTTCTTGGAATACAATTACTATTATTGCGAATTAAAATTTTACTTTTTGCAGAAAAATATGAAAAAAATGTTTTCATGTTAGACTTTTTGTAGTGTTATATCTGAATGCTTACCTCCTTTGTCTTTTAAAATACCATCTGCCTTAAAGTAAGCTGTCATGGGCTAGAACTTTGCCAGATGCGGGATTCTATGCTTATAATCATTCGGAAACTATACATGTTCTTTTCGATTAATTTACGGTTATGCTACTGTCTCTTTGTGTGTATGTGCACGTGCGTGTGTGTTTTGCATTGAAGGAGTGTTTTTAAAAGTTTTAAATATTCTCTCTATAAATACCCCACTCTCAGAAATCTAAAATAGTTATTTTTTCACTAATATTTTATAAATTTTGAGATTGTGCGCGTAAAGAAAACTGTTCTATTCCCTGGGAGCACTTCGGTGGATTTTTTAAAATCTTTTTCGAATCAATAAAATACTATAAGGAAACTCACCTTTTTTAAAGTAATATTGAAATGCACTACAAATAGAAATACGATTTCATTTTATGGAAAGTATCCATACTTCACATATTCATGATTTTTGCTTCGAATTTCAAATTTAATAGAATTAATTTTCCATTAGTAAGGTGATAAAATGCTTAAGCTTATAACCATTTAGTTTATATATGTGAAATATCATACTCTTAGACTTAATACTTAAACATTTGATCCACCCACGAAAAGGACTCATTCATAATGAAAAGTAAAACTGAAACTCACAGGAGTGATTTCATGTTTTATTGTGACCAAAATTTTATTTATTTCAATAGACAAGTCAGATAAATACTGAAAGTCAATATAAAGGGGAAAAAACATGGAACATTGTAAGGATTTTAAATATTAATATTTAATAAACCGATTTTAAAAAGCGAATAAAAATGCTAACATATTTTTAGATAAATTTTAATATGAAAGATGATCAACAATACAACGAAACTTCAAAGTAGAATTGGCTATTCACACCCAACTCTAAGTTTTAAAGAGACTGTTTTTTAAAGTTAAGACCATCAAATTTATGGATTTTCGATGAACGAACATGCAAATAGATTTTTTAGAATGTAAATGAATCCGATTTAAACTCACTTAATTTTCTATGATTACAATATAATTAAAAAAAAACCCTTTCATCTATTTCTGCAGCTATATTTTGAGATCATGCACATCTGTTATTTTCTTTTTAATTATTGGCGACATTAAACTTTCGTTTGTTGTATTATTGATCATATTTAAACTGAAACTAATGAAATGATTTCTGTTGAAGGACAGAAACACATTTATTAATACATTGTGTTTTTTTTTTATGACTATTGAATTTGATTCAAATAAAAATAAACTTTATATCACTTTAAATTCAGTGAACCAGTTTACTACAAAAGTAATTTCTTGAAATTACAAGTAACCTTCATCAAAATTATTTTCGGACACAAGAATACTTCATAATTAAATACGAAATTGCATTTGAATTAAATTTTATTTACAAGAAGTATATACAAAAACTGCTCACTTACATAATTATTTAACATAAAAAGTAGAATATTAATGCCCCGAATGAAGAATTTGGTATAAATATCAAATAAAACCAAACATGTATCAAATTGCTAATTTAAGCAATATTATAGTGAATTAAAACAGTTTTAAAAATAAAGAATTCATTTAACAAAAAATTAATACAGTGGAATTAGAAAATAGGAGCCTTAATTCTTAAAATACATTTAAACACGTTTTATATATTTAATTTAAAAAATATAATTAAAAATTTATATAAGTAAAAATTTATATAATATACATATTAAAAGCAAAAAAAAAATCGAAGTAAAAAAATAAAGTTTTAAGATTCGTTCTTAAGATTTCTTTCAATACTTAATTTAAAGCAGAATAAATAAGAATTTAATATTTCATTAAATAATTCAGAATAAAAATTTTAATTTTAAAGCTTCGGGAAAGCGATTCTTTTAAATTCTAAAGTTTCTTAATTCTTTTAATTTAATTTCTTTTTAATTCTTAATTTTTTGTCTTTAAAATAAAAGAAAGCAGTCTACGGTACAATATTCATCGCATCCATTTACTTTTTCCGTTTACAGACATCATATTTGATGAGATTTTTAGGAGTTTTGATTCATATAATCATGCAGGAGAGTTATTTTCTGCGAAAGCATATTGATCAAAGTGGTGATCAAACACAATGATCAAGTGCTTTCGAAGAATCGAAGGATACTTCGATTGGCTGGCCGGCCTAGTCAATCAAAGTATCTTCCAAACGCGTGTGTACACATTTAAGTAAAACTGAAAGCCGATGATGGTGAAGTATTAAAACATAGTTATTAAATTCTTAACTTGGATCGTATTTAAACTAAATCCTAAATTTTTATTTTCATTGAATTAATTATTTTTAGTAAATTTAAAAATTATTGCAAATGGATGCAAGGAATAAATATTTAATGTAGCTACAAAGATTATGTTAAAATATTTTAAAAATAAAATTACTGAAATTATATTTTAGTTAATGCATCTGTACTAGGCTTTTAAACGGGTTTTCTCGAAAATTTGAGGTTATGTATTTTATTACATTTTATCGCATGATGTAAGAAAAATAATTACAAAAATGAAATTCAACATATAAACATAAAACATCTTTTCAATGCACAACACTGTTCCATGTGCGCAAACACAAATAGCTTTCAAACTTAAATTTCTATAAATATTTCTCAAATTCCAAACCATCTTAAAGAAGACAAAGTAGGCGTGTCGACATTGCACTTTGCTATCTCTTTCTCACAGGGTGCATACGCGGTTCCCCCGCTACTGACAGCAACGATTATTGGTACTTTTTAAATCGACAAAAAGTGCAAATACATTTTAAATATTATATCTAATTTCATTTTTATCAATTTTACTTTGAGGCCAAAAATCTTATAAAATATTATTTAGAGATCTTGATAACATAGTGGTCATGAAGCATGAAAAAGTATTTAAAAAACTAATGCCAAGAACCACAGGAAAAACAAGAAAAATTTTGCTAAAAAAGCGTTATAGTAAATATTTTGAGTTTGTGGTAACTCATTTCATAAGTAATTCTCAATTAAACGTTAATTGCCTCTAATTTTCGATATAATAAGAATAATATCTTTATTTGAAAATAGCAAGTGGATGCAATAAACAGATTATTAATATAGCTACAAAGTTTGTGTTAAATTTTGCACAAAGTTTTGAAATTATATTACAATTAATGAATACTAGTAAAACATTTTCAAATTTCTATTCAGGAAAAATGGAAACTGCTTTTCACGATTTTCGATTTTCAGGTATAAATGAAAACAATGGATAATTTTAAAAAATCCATTAATGAATTGTCAACTATCCGCAAACAATTATGCATAATTATGAAAATAAATAATAGCTAATCGATTGACAATAACAAAATTTGAAATTTTTAGAATTTTGATAAAGCAATCGAATTTGAAAAATAATCTTATGAAATCGTAAAGATGCTTTCTCTATTAACCATAATATATTGAGAAATGTACCATACAAATTAAGATTTTCTTTTGGTTAAAATTATATGGCCCTCGTTACGATCCCTACCTATATTGCTGCCTCAGTGACAGTTCTACTTGTTAATCCGTTCAGATTTAATAAGAGCTTATGGTTACAATTTAAAGAAAATAGTAGAAAGCAAGTCTCATCTATGAAGGAAATAAATGACTCTAATAGTTTTAAGTTTAGGTAATATAAAAAAATGCACATAATTTTAAGGTGATATAGTGATCTATGTGCCAAACAGATGCGTTGGAGGATATACAATGAGAGTTCGCATTTTCGAAGTTTTAAAAAGAATTTCTTTATCAATTGAACGAATTCATCTGATATATATTAATAAGGAACATCTTAAAATAGAAGATTAAACATTTCTGAGGTGTATTAATATCCTCTAATAATGTTAACAACATATGCATCACATTTCCACTATCAGTGTCTTGGTAATATTTCGATACAAAATACTAATATCTAGTTTTATAAACTGCATAAAATCTCTCATTACAAAAAAAACATCCAATTACACCTTGAACTTGCTGAAGATTCAGTATGTCATCACTTGTAGCATGATCCTTCCTGTCAAAACATTCCAATATCTGAAAATATTAAATATTTTAATTAATAAAGATCTAAAAATATCAGGAATAACTTTAAATATATGAGAATGAGTTTATTTTTGCTCTTTAAATCAGCATTACAAAAGACTTATAAAATATTTTGTTTAAAATTTCGTTATATTTAAAAGTGAAAATAAAAATTTTAAAATGTAGACTTACCCACACCTAGCTTTACAATCCGTTTCATCTTTCGAAAAGAAAATTTTAAATAATTAAATATGCATTTAAATTACTAGAGAAATAAAAACACACACATTCATTTCAGAATCTTCTGATAACGCTTATTCTCCGAAGATCAAAAGTGGTCAAATAATGGATATCCAAATAACCGTACAAGAATCGCAGTCATTGGTTACACTTCTGATTATGGAATTTTATTTTACCAAGTCTTTGCAGCGTTTTCTAAACCGTCTTAGGCTCTCAAAACAGACGCATCTGTGCATTCATATTACAAAACTCGGTCCAAAGTTTCCCTTGGAAAACATTTCTTTCGTAGGTTTATAGATGAAATTTTCTCGGTTATCGTTTAAATGCTTGAAAAGGACTCTCAACTTTACTGATATCAGAATGTATTTATTATTATGATTAAACAAAGATAATTTACTTTAAATATTAACTTATTTCGTAGAACGAGAGCAGTTAACTGGAGGATGAAAAAAACTACTGAAATATTCGACATATCTCTCACATTCGCAGGTCTGTAAACGTTTCTACCCATGCAACACATTCCCGGTTGATACAAAATGCGAAAAGCGTTCACTTTCTATGAAATTATTGTTTAGGTATCTTTTTTGCTTCAAGGCATTTTGGATAGTTGAAATAAAATGATTCACGGATGTCAAATCATTGATTTGACATTCGTGATTTTTTAACTGTGATTCAGGAACTGTCGATGTCTTTGAAAATCTGAGAAAATATATCCCCCAAATTAAGTACACTTAATATGTGTTGATGGCATGCGCTTGGAATTGAGAAAGCTGTATTATACCAAGTACTGATAGTTTTTTTCCCAGAAAAATGGAATCAGCAATGTGTTTAATTAATTAATATAACCAGCAAAATAAATAGGTACATTTTTAGTAATTTTATAATCCAATCCAATTGTATTGGATATTCATTTTTACAGATTTGCAGAACTTACCGAAGTCACTTTCGTACCGTTCAGTCCAGGATATGCAGCTACATATTCCATAAGCAGAGAATGTCTGGATACGGAAAAGTTTATTACAGAGATGGGGAGCACAGTTGGGCTGTTTTTCCTAAATGACATCAGATAATATTCAGATGACATCAGTAAATGACATCAGATATGATATTTCAACAGTGCACTACTGTAATGCCAAACTTTGGCGAGTTGATTTTATTTATTTATATGATGTTCTATTTCACCGAAGTAGTTCATAGATATAAGTAAAACGGTGTAAACAACTGTTATCTTCAATGTTTTAGCAAATGTTACTCCAAAAAGTTTAAATCACGCCTGTTTCTTTGTTGAAAACAGTGTAAAAAGAAATAACCATGGTTCTTCTCACCCATCAAAGATCTCGCATGTTATATTAACGTAATTTTGTCTTTCATCGCTTAGAAGCCACTTGTCTGAAATAGGAACATTCCTTTGCTTTTAATCAACCGTTCAGATTGGATTTGGGTTGCGATAATTTGAGAGTACTAAAGATGTAATATGAAACAAATGAAAAAATGAAAAGCAAAAAAATAAATGATTCTTTTGAAAACTATCATTTAAATATGAGAGATCTTCGACCATAATTAATTTTAAAACAATCCAATTTCCAATAAAAGCCTGTTTCCAACAAAAGCAATAAAGCCTGTTCCAAATAATAAGCCTGTTGAAGGCTCCAATATTTTTCTGTTGTTCCCCGGTCACTTCATTCAAAACATGTCAATATCCGATAATTCTGTAATTCCAATCAATATAGATATGAAATCATCCGTTAAGAATGTCATGATATTGTGGAATATATATAATTTATATTTGAATTACAAATGTAGATTGATAGATCAAAGCTCTGAAAAGAATGTGCCTCCTATTTTATTGGAAGATAATGAAATTATCCGATTTTAATAAATCGTTCAGAACTGGCATCATTTATTTTGTTTTTAAAAATAAAATTGCTAGCAATATTGGAAACGCATCTCAAGAACAATTTTGACCATTTCTTTTGTCATTTTTTTTATAAGACCAATAAAATTTTTTTCCCGGGAGACATATGGTGCAATTTAGGAAAATGAATAGCGTGCCCAATTTGTTAATTCACCCCTAGGCTCAATTATTTATTATACTTCGTATAAAGGTATGAATTTACTCACCAAATTTTAGAATAAAAATTATTTACAACATAAATAGTGATACAATATGAAATTTCATTTAAGAGCCATTCAATTTTAATTCTGATGCTGAAAACTCAAATTTTACAGGATGTTAGTTAGATGCTCGTAAAAGAATAAAAAAGGATTTTATGGATTTACCACAAGGCATTAAATGTTACGATAAATTCAGAAAAAAAACTTTTCAAATAATAGCAATGCATTTAGTCATTGAAGAAAGTGAGTTTTCCAGACTAAAAGAGTCAAAATTTCCTACATGCATTTTTTTACCTCTCATAGCTGCTAGAACATAACTTGGAATGGTTTTTAGACAAGGAATATTTCTCTAACTACGATGACAGGCAGATGACTGGCACATGTTACTTGCATTTCCAGGAACATAATTACTTCGAAATATATGTGCAGAAATTAAACTCACAATATGACACGTATTTCTATTCCTGCAGTTATGTTTAGACGTATGCGAAAGAAATATTGATAAATGTTTTCGGATAATTGTCTTGCGTTTTTTTAGTCTCCTGAAATTTGATTTCTAGAATCAAAGAAGAATTATTTTTAAATGCCATGTCATTTTATCATTTTTATTAATTCAATTTGGGAACTTAATGATGAATCCTTGAATGCTGTGAAGTCATCTGAAGGGAGTAATTTTCATTCAACATAATTGTTGTAGAGAGGTGGGATACATTACGTATGGAAAAAAGAAAGGGATATAGTGGTTGGCGGCATTCCTTTAAGCAAAACGGTATGATGCACGCTCAGAAGTTGCTCAAGCCATGAATAACTAAAGAAATAAAATGAGTACAACTGCTTAGCGCTAATCATCATTTGATGTTAGATGAATATATTGAAACCTTCATTTCAATTTATAAATTATCATAAATCGCAGAACTTACCGATAATACTACTACTGTACCAAACTTAAAAGGTTTTCTAGTCTTCGAGACAGCTGCTATGTATATTATTTGTCGGCGGGTGAAAGTCAATTCTTTTTTGACGACATTTTAAGAAAATATTGTTTTCAATTCTAGCTTAATTGAAGTATAGGATGACATGTAGATGGAACCAAAAAAGTAACACTAGTTCTTGTCACCCGGCCATTATGACACTGCATCGATGGCACTTCGTTCCATAAGTTATCCAGTCTATGAACTAAAGTAAAAAAAAGAGTACATTTTTATAATTTAAATTACCATTTCATGAATCGAATTATAGTGTTTGTTTTTTGTTTCGTTATTGCAATAATTAGAAATAGCTTAACTTATCAATATTATTTCTATACCAAACTGAAAAAGGCTTTTTGGCCATACAGACGGCTACTATCTGTCAACAGCTTGATAGGCAATCAGTCAAACATCAATTTGATTTCTTGATCTGTGACTTTGCATTTTACTTAAAAGAGGAAAAAAGCTATTAAGCCAACAGAAACAGTCTTGTATAAGTGAAACTAAATTCGAGATATGCAGCATTCTTGTTATTCTACATAATTCATTCTGCTTACTTGAAGAAAAGGGCACAGGAAATCAATCACCATGGTTCCTTTCTCTGACCTGTTAGACTGTCCCATGTAGAATCCATATAATTGTGACACTCACGTCGCTTAGAAGCCACAATCATGGAATATACAGATATCATTCATGTTTCTTCCAAATTATATTAAGGCATCAAAAACGTTTTTTTATTTCATTTAAGAAATTTTCAAAGAGTTTTAAAATATTTAAAAGGGAAACCTAATAATTACCGTTTTATGATGGGGATTCTGGAGCCAGGTTTTATAAATTAAACTACTCTCAAGTTTGAGAAGCTCAAAGTTTAGTTGTAATTCTATTCAGAAAAAGATTTTAAAAATTTTCGAAGGTGAAAAATTACATATATGAAACCCTATCGTGTTTTTTTGTGTTTGCAATAAGTAAAGTTGCTCTTAAATATAATGAACATCCATCTTACCAGCAGTATTCGTACTTTAAGCTTTAAGGATAGAAATACAAAAATAAATTGCTCTAATGCATTATGTGGTTTAAATAAATTCATAATCGTTCATTTTAAGAACCTTCCTCCACCGTTTTTATAAATTCGAATGCCTAATAAATGAATGCAATTACCCAAGTTTCTCTAGTCTCTGTTTTAACCAATTCCTTGCTTTAATTATATTTAAAAAGTAATAAAAGTTTCTTCCACATTCGATACATGCGATTATTCTAACTTTATTTTAGATGTGATATGGAGCAAACTAAATTTCTAACTTTTGAAATTAGAGAGGTTTAAATTAGTTCAGACTCTTTATTCATTTGAAATTACATGTATTCTACCTTAAAAATATCTCATCACTTTAGGTTTGATCGATATGAAAGACCAAATCAAATTCTGTCTAGAGAATGTCATAGTGTTACGTAAACTGGAGAAATAGTTAGTATATGGAATATTGAAAAGAAACCAAAGCACACAAAAACTATATTTAAATCATAAGAGGGATTTCAAATCTAAGAATAAAAACGAAACTTCGTTAGAAATGCAAAAGGCATCAAAAGAGCCTTTTGGAAATAGAACAATAACAATTCCAGTTTGGCACAAATTGCTGACAGAAATTTAAAAAACAGCTAAAAGACAACTTTTAATCGAAATTGCTGTAAATAAAAATCAAGGTTTAATTCCAGCTAAGCAGTCTCTTGCTTCAATGTCCTCCTAAATGAAAATAAATGAATATTATTCAAATAAAGTATGGATATTCTGAAAAAGTACTGAAAAAAAATTAAATTTTAATAACATTTGAACTTTTATGAACTGCACCATGAAAAAAAAGAACTTGATTTTAAAGTTCAATTGGCAGACAAAAGTAAAACTTATACTTGCTGCTCTTCAGAAAGTATGCATTAAAATGCTTTGAATAGATTCTTTCCACATGACGAACTTATTTCGGATATTGGTCATAATAATTATGATCTAGATTTCTTGAGCTGAGTTCTCTTGACGCGAGTATTTCTGAAAAAAATGTCACGAAACATTTTTCATTAGTTCACTCCATCTGTTAATTTATTACTCAATCTTTCTTCAAATTTAAGATTTTTCTATGAGAAGGTAGGAACATGGTTTAATTATTCAGTCATGCATCCATAAGAAAAAAATTATATACATAATTGAAAGTTTCAGGGGATTCAGATACAAAATGTGTGTTTTTTAAATCATCATCAAAGCTTCTACTAAATGATAAACACAGTTTAATTCCGAATTGCCTAAACATTTGTTAATAATCTTTTCAATTATTTATTTTACATCCAAGTGTAAATCTTTTCAAAGCCTATATTCTTGCTTTCTGTCAAATATTTTTAGCGATGGAAGACTTAACTATGCTAACGAATAAAAAATAACTGATTATTATGAAGTACTTAATTGCGGGGACATTTTCATCATTTTACATTTTCTATTTCCACACATCTAACATATAAGCATAGTAAAATTTTATAAACACCGAAAACCTTACAACTGAAAAAATTCAAATGCACATAACCCACTCCGCCAGTAATAGAACTCAAACATTACTTACGCCGCAGCCATCACCTTCGTTGAAACTAAAATCACACGCATACATTACCCACACCGCTGCCAACACGTCCATTCGGAAATACAATCCACACGCATACATACCCATACCGCTGCCAACACTTCCTTCGAAACTACAATCCACAAGCATACATTACCCACACCGCTACCAACACTTCTTTCGAAAATACAATCCACACGCATACATTACCCACACCGCTGCTAATACTTCCTTCGAAAATACAATCCACACAAATATATTACCCACGCTGCAACTAATATTTCCCTTGAAACTACAATACACATCTATAGCAGTACCATGTTTTCCCTAAAGTGTTAAGTGTACATCTATTCCAGACTTCAACTATTACTTTTTCTACTATCTCTGCAGACTATAAACTCTTATCTTTAAATACAGTATCCGGTAACAGTATGAATCAATCGTTTCTATTCTATAACTGATGGCGAAATAAATTAATGCGCTTTCATATTAACTACTACTCCTTTTTACACGACATTGTTGCATCCACTAGATACTTAATTTATGCTATGGTGCATTAGGCAGCGAGTACAGCTTCACACAATACGCAAATAAAGTCTATTAATTTTATTCCGTACATCATATACAAGATGTTGAAAATGTTCATCTCTAAAACGGTTTTCCGTTCACACTATGTATTTCAATTTAGAATAAAGTTCATGCCATTAGGCCCATTACGTCACGAAGACCAAATATTTTGTATTAAAATAAAGGTAAAAACGAAAATTTAAAGAACTCTGAACCTAGATTTTTATGCTGGTTTCCATGAGCCCATTTATTGAATTAAAAGGGTGAAATAATAACTTTTAAGCGCTGTCAGTAAATAATGGGGTAATTGCGAAACGCATTTTGAATAAAGTACATTTTAGTTGAAGTGCTAGTTCCATCAAGTAATGCAAGAATGAATTGATTTTTAAATTTAAGAATACTTATTTCAATGGAGAATCTGACTTATGACATGCCTTATCATCGCTAACTTTTTCCTTGTCGCTTCTTCAAATCACTGCTTCAAATATACGATCAAAAGTTTTGAAATATTAAGTGGTGCTCAAATGGATGCAAGACTAAATGTATTTTTCTAAATTTCAACTAACGTTTGGAATTTTAACCTTAATTTAGCGAAATTTGCAGGCAAAAAATTATTAAAGCTTTTAGCAACGGAAACGCATCCCCTGAAATATTAAAATAACCAATTTTAACATGCCAGATGATTCCAGTTTTGAGTGAATAAAGCTAAACAAGAAGAAAGGAAAATGGATAATGCTAACTAAATAGCGTTGAATAAAGTGTGAAAAAATTCATGAACACTAAATTGTTAATGGAATTTTTTTCCACTAATATAAATCTGGATGAATGTTCCAATACAAGGGAAGATTCTACTATAGATAAATGTAATTTTTTAGATAAAACAGTAGTGAGCCTTTTAAAAAATTCAAAGAAAAGTGAAGAATGGTTCAAACAGCAAGATAATGTGAATGGTAACGATGAGCAATTTCCAGATCCGTCATAGTGTCCAAATACAAATTAGCGAGAGGCACCTCTTACTCTAGTTGCAAAATAGTGCAATTTAACATCCTACGAAAATATAATAAAAGTAGTTAAAATTTCAAAAATTTTCTTAAGTTCTCCTGACCTTATTTACAAGAGAAATAAAAGATTTACAATATTGAGTTATCATACAATAGGAATCAATCATTTCAAAAAATTATTTTTCAACTTGCGTTTATATTAAAACAAATCCAAATTAAAAAAGCCATTTTCATCGTGCAATTTTTAACCTACATATCTTCGAAATGTTCTTAACTATTTGGCACTAAATCTTTTACCCAAATATTGAAATTTTTTAGTTCTTTGGGGCAGAAATTTAATAACCTTAAAACGCTTGGAATTTCAAAATCTCTACCGACATTTTATTCCTCTTCTCACAAAATAGTTTATCTTGAATTCGATAAAATTTCTGCCCTGACCCTAGCATCAAGACTCCGCTTTAAAATTAACCCTTGGGCGCAATACTTTTCAGTTATTTTTAATACTTAATAAGTATTAAAACTTACTTTGACAATAAACTTCTCTAATTTAAGAAACTGATCTGTACCGCAATCCGTGATTTACCGCATCACATTTCACAAGCAAACGTTTGAACAGCATACAGTCAGAAATACTAGATCTTATTTGAATAGACTGTTTGAAATAAGGCGAAACGTTATTAAGAAGAAACTCTAGATATTGCTAATTAGTTTGATGAAGTTTTCGGTATCAGAAATAGTCCGAAATGAAATTTTAACGAAAGTGTTCATGAAATTCTTTTATGAAGAATCCTACTTAGAGGACGATCCGATCTCCAAATTAATAATCGCAAAAATTAATAAAAGTTAAGTTGTAAGTTGGGGAAAAAATAGGTCAAAATATTCAGTTTTTTGTAACTTAAGAGAATTGCAGTTATTTCAGGAACCGTCATTCGTTTCTCAGAACCAATTCGATGCGTTAATTAGCGATAATTATGTTCGATTTGTAAATTCTTTAAAGACATTAAAGTCTAAAAATATGCTAATTTGAATGAATAAGGAAGAAATATTTAGAATATCTGGATATTCGATGCAGGAAGTTTCTAAGCGGCTAGAACACCACAATTATATAAACATACCTGGAAGCAGTCTAATGCGAGTGAGTGGAAAATCCAAAACAAAACATCATCCTCTTTTATCCGAAAGTGACTTGGCATGGTGTGATGTCATTCAGATGATAGTCTTTTCTGAAACTATCTTGGATACAGCACTGTTTTAATTCGAGCAATTCTGAAGAAAGACGCTTGCAGCGACGGCAGCTTCAATAAGCTAACACAAGGAGAGTTGAGCATAAAGATGGTGCAGGTTCCAAGTAATTTTTTGTGAAATGATGAGCTGTAAGAGATATTGCGATTAGTAATATTTACAAAAATTAAATTGCAACACGATTTTTATTTTTATCATTTTTTCCAAATTGAAACATACTATCATTTTATCTTCATTCTTAACGAAAAGTTTTTCGTCTCAGGAGTACTTCGAATTAGGAATAAAATTCGTCAACGAGTTATGCTTGAAAAGCGAATTTCACTGTACTTATTTAATCTTAGTCACCAAACCACTAATTAAAAATCATTCTTGGGTGCATTTATCTTTACAATAACATAGGAATTTTAAATGAATAATTTTTCAAGGCACAAGGGCTAAAGGGCTCATGCTGCACCAAATGACAATGCAACATCCATGTTAAAAACACAGTAGAATATTAATATTTGGACATGCGAGAACAGATGATCGTTTCCTACCGTATCCAGATGTTGCAGTTCTATGCTTTTATTAACACTTTGCGTAAGGTGTAGAAAATATAAAGAAGCTTTCTTTGGCAATTTTACAAATATTTTCACACAAATAAGTTTTAAAAGTTTCTTGGTACATTGAAAGTAATGCTAGTTTTACTTAGTTTCCTGTGGGGCCCAAGTGAGTTTTTTATGCAATAAATGTAATTTTAAAATATCGTGTAAAACAAGTAAGTTGTGTTATGTAAATGTGTTTAAAAATTTATTTCAAAAATTTCTTTAGCGACACACATGGCTTTGAACAGGTTTACAAAGTGTTATGGTAATAAAATACATTTCCATTTTCTTAATTATAATCTTTTTAAGAAATCCAGGAAACGTAACTAAAACTCTGACGGATTCGCATAATTTGGTATCAAAAAACGAAGCAAAAAATTGATAATATATTTGAAGTTTAAACAATTTCTTTTATGTGTTATACAGTATTAATTTTTTTCATACATTTATAATAACGAGGGATATCAAACATAAATATAGGCATTCTTTAAATTTATTCATTTCAAGAAATCATGACCCTGCAGTCATAGCATTACAAATGTATCTGTCACAAATATTCCCCATTGCATACAAATTGTTAAAGGTTCGGGGATATTGCAAGCATGGATTGTCAATATATACAGTCTATTATGCTGTTCTTTTAAGGAGTTTTCCAATTACGCTGGCAAAACGCTTTTTACTCTTTTCGTAAAACTGAGAAGTGTGATGAAGTTCATAATGCACTGAATGCAACGCTCAACGTGTAGACATTTAGAGGTGAAGCTATAAATTTTGACTAATAGTGACTGAGAAGTTACTCACAAAAAGATTCATTTTCATCAACCCAAATTTTAGATTTTAAATTTAAAATAAGATAGATAAGTAGATTTAATTTAAATTAAATTTAAACTATTGAATTTCAAAGGTAATCTTAATTCGCAGTTTCAGTTATTAAAACAGTCTATGCAAATAGAAAAAAAGAATATACGAAATATTTGAAAACAACTTGCATTCAAGTATGACTTTATTTGTTAATTGTAAAAAGAATTTTTAAACATTAATAGACTCGTTTTCAATGTTAAGAAAATAAATTTTGTAACGTAATATAGGTTCCACTTTGAAATACTGTGAGTTATTCCATTTTACTTTCTAGTAATACTGAATCGATTTAAATTAGATGTCCGATTTGGAAAAGTTATTGATTTAGGTGACAAGTGTCGTTCAAGTAATATAAATAAAGCGTTCGAGTAATTTGCAACGGAGGCGCTTTTTCACTGCACGTTACATATCATTTGAATATTAGATGCGTTACCTTTTCTAATCTACACTTTTACAAAATATACAAAGCCGAGATTAATAAAATATTTGATATATCATGTATATGAGCCATTTTTGATCTGAAAATGTGATACCAAAGAAAAATTTAAAATTTTTTTATAAAATTTTAATCCCGAGGCATTCCTCTGATGAGTTTGATGAAAGATATTTGAAAAATGAGTAAATTCAATTCAGAAATATCGATATCGTAAGCTCAAGATGGAAGAGAACGGTCCATATTCATTTTACATAATGTCCAAAACTTTGTTTATTGATATAAGGCAATTCATCTAAAATCTTTCAACTAATTTTTAAATTATCATTTACCGAAAAGCTATATCTTAATGTAAATTTAAAAAAATAAACTAACACTAAATGCGCAATATAAAGGCTGAAATATTTTTCAGTAATCATCACACAGATATTCATATTAATAATTGCAAATTATGATTAATACTGACAAAACTTGTATTTGGACTTTCCAATATATGTCGCACTTAAATTTTGGTACCGAACAATCAACGAGATTTTGATTATCTTATGTACTGTTACAATTTAATAAAGTTCATGAAAATAGCTACAATTAATGATCAAGTAGTTCGCCGGTCTATCTAATTTTAAGCCTACTTGGCTATTGTGCACATATACAATCTTAATTGATTCAAGACGTCGGATAATCTATCTCCTGAATTTATCTATACTGTTATATCGCTATTTGTTCTAGTTAACTGTCTAGATTTTAAACGCAATCCTTTAACTTTCAACAATGAAAGAAATCAAAGCTATCAAATATTTGATAAATAAATGAGAGCTGTTTGAATTTGTTATAAAATGCAATCAGCTGTCGGATATTAAAATAAATTCTTTAAAATTGGAACATTTTGTATAGCAATTAATTGGTATCAGATGAAAAGTTTTGAAATAAATTCTTAAGCAACATCATTTTGATAAGATATTGCAAATAAATTCATAAATTCTGCTTAATTCTGAATAAAGATTAAAAATCAGAAAAAATTTCTCTGAGACGAGCATCCTCTAAAGCATACATACGATGAATTTAGCAGTTGTAGGTAAAATAAATTAGTTTGCGGTGTGCGAATTCATGCTCAGATATTAGTAGGAATGCAAACTACTGACTCCTACAATATTTTTAAAAATAAAAAACACTACCTTACTTAATTTTTTTATTTTGTTTCTAGTATTCCATAATTTAGACTAATTTTAATGTGGTGGGTATCACATCCATAATATAAGAACTTATCAAGGATAGTTTTTTTCATGCGGAAAACATGCAACCGTTTTCATTTTTTACTAAACAAACGAGGCATTCGAAGCTCAAAAGACTTTAAATGAGCTTTAATTAAATTCTAGATCATTTTACAATACATCCTTCCACCATTAAATTCAGTGAGACTTGTAGGCACCCAAATGATTAAGTAAAGAAATGAAATTTAAAATAGAAGTCAAACTATAAACTGTAAAATTAATTTTTTCCCCTTTTAATTTTGAAGGAATTATTCCGAGAACCAAAAAATGAGACTTACTCAAATGATGAAATCGATTGCTCACATTTTTTTTATCTATGTAGTATTCTAAGTAATTAAAATAAATAATTTTTTAATAGAGGATAAGCAATTGTAAAAATTGGAGAATGGTAATAAAATCAGTGCCAGTTGTACTCAAAATTAATTCCAATATTTTTTATTACTTTATTTACTTTTCATAAAATTTCTTTATTTCTACGAAAACTAGAAATTTATTCGCGTTTTGTACTTTTCCAGCTGTGTTACTTTCCATACAAAGAAAGTCCCAAATTTTTCTATTGAATTTAGCTTTTGTACGCTTTTTTTAAGTATCTCAAGAACATTTCTACGCTTTTGGTAATATTTTGAATGAAATTCTTCCTTAAAAATGCCGAAGGACCTCACAGATTTTAACATAGAATATTGCCGAGTTTGCATTTTAATTTCTCAATAACAAAAACTAACTTAACGAAAATTTACTCTACATAACATTGTTATTATGTTTTATAGCAAGCAATTTACATAAAGCTGATGCAAAGTCCTCATATTTAATTTTGCTCCGTTCGTTCATCTATTAAAGGACAATCTCATTTATGTAATAATTGTTTGCTTTCTAATTATTAAAAAAAGTGAAAAAAATTGAAATTGCTTAAAAAGTAAAAAAACATCGATTTTCTAAAAATACGATTTTAAATAATAACGCTAATAAATTAGGTCGGGAAAAAATTTACTGAGAAAAATACCTGGATGAGAAATTTATGAATCTTCAATAAAAAAACTCATATTTCTACACTATACTCATATGCACTCGAAAAAAATAAAAGTAACTCACTCCTTATGATTCAATCTGATATCAAGACTTTTTGAAATACAATATGGTACTGAAGACTTACAGATAATTTGAATATTTACTAATAGAAAGAACTTCAATGAATAACAAAATATTTCGAGTTCAAACGCATTCTGAACGTTATGTTATTTTTAAAACAAATCGTCCACAATTCGTAACGTACGACGAAAGGACAAACAGTAAATCTTCTTTGTATTTATCAGTTTCAGGGAGTCTTGAAATTTCTTATAAAATCACCTCTTCTTCCTAAGAACAACAAAAGGTGGATCCTCCACAAGCTGATATAAAAAAAAGGGTTACAAAAATAATCATAAAAATTTGAACCCGAAAGAAGCATGTGCAATAAGTATAAATATTACTAACTAAGCGACAATGATTCAAATAGATTAAATTGCATATATAATTGCTTTTTTTGAAAATTATTGCAAGTTGAAACAAAGATGGCTTGTAAAATTATCAGCAATTATGGGTGATTAGTTTATGATCCACATAAGGAACATCAAAAAGTGATGACACAGTAACATAGGAGTCAATGAAGATACACCACGATATTGTTTGGATCCGAATCCTATCTAATTCTTTCTGATATATTCCATCTTAACTTCTTTAGATCCTGCAAAAGCCGATTATGTAGTTTTTATATTAGCTTGAAATATTTTTTTGTCCCCCGTTTCTCGTTTCATAAATGGATGCACAGGTATGAATCTCATTTTCATGATCAAAGGATTGCAAATGGAATATTTATTCTAAAATATACGTAAAACCAGGTAAGAGTGTATAATTCTAATCCTATTTTTAATTGACATTAAAAATTTAAGCACTCATATAATCGATTTTAATTGTGCAAAAAATGGAAAGTTACTCAAATAACGTCAATAAAATTATTTGTTCAAAATTTTATTTAAGTTTTGTATTGATTTAAAGTAGAATTGTCTTAATTTAATGTAGAACACTTATACAATGAATTTTTACTAATTGTTATGAATGTATTAAAAATTCGAATTTAGAAAATTTAAATTCTCAATTATGCATTCACTGAATCGATTATCAGTCATTACAGAAGAAAGTTTCGCCTTAATGTTTCGGTGCTGTGTATTAATATAGTTAAATGTTAATCATTTGAATGCTGAAGAATTTTGTTGTGTGTATTTTAAAAGTGTGGAATAAAATGATAAACTAATTTTTTGGAAATAATAGAAATGATTATAAATAACTTTCATTTTTACTTGCAATCTCTGAAAATATTAAATATATCATCGCAGAGAATATCAAATAAACTGAAGAAAATTTTATTTTATAACTTTCATATTTTTCTCTCTTATAGGTTATAAAAACGAATGAGAGATGTTAATCCAGTCTATTAACATTTCTTTTTATTATTGTACTCTAAAACTTCTTGGATGATTTTATTCATAGAATTTAATCTTTCGTAATCTTTTGAAGATTATTTATTGGTGAGACAAGAGAAAATCAATTTGTCCATCCGTTTTATAATGCATACTTTTCTTCAAAGAGGAACATGAATATGACCTCGATGAAGAATTTTATTAGTTCCTCAGAAGACTTTTTTTTTTCAAAATTTAAAACATACTCACATCTGAAGCATTTAAGACAAGTGTAAGAACAGACACTAAGACAAATGAAATGAAAATCCTTTCTGAGTCAGTATTTTTTTAAAAATAAAATATTAATAATGGTCATAACAATATGTGTTGCACAAATCCTTTTTTATCGTCATAAATCATTGCCTTTACCAGTTTTGCCATCAATTTCCAGACAGGTTAAGGTTAACATTTATAAGACATACAATTTCTATGTTAGTTCACAAGCATTTTGGAGACAGTGGTCTGTGAATTTCGTAAAACAATTAATTTTCTTCTAAAAAACAAAGTCATATTCCTCAAGAAATCAATGATACGTTATTTGAAAAATTCACTGAATTCAAAATGCCATTCTAATCTTATCCTAAAAAATGTATTTAATCACAATTCTCTTTTATTCCAATGTTTCTCATGCCATTACCATTCGTTTAGTTTCAATTCAACGTGTAGAAAATATTCATAAATGTAAAATTTATCAAAAATAATCAAACTAATAGCAAAATATTGTACTAAATGTAAATAAAATGGTTGATGTGAACAAAAATTAGCAAATTTAGCATTTTTACCGAATTTATCATGTGATTTTTAGCATGTATTATGACGATTAATTTCTAGAGCGTGGTTAATAGTACCAAAAACAAAATCGAATTTATGTTTTAGATGCATTTTGCCTCAATGGATGAAAAAAATCTACATAAATCTGAAGTTGTGGCCACAAAATTCCATAACGAATTTGATAGATTGAAGTCTTTGCATTTTTAAATTATCTCATTCACATGTTCCTAATAGTAGCTATCCAAAGGTGAACTTCCTTTTTTTGAATTTATCACAATATTTGAAAGATCCGTATAATATGGATGTGTGGATCGAAATGTATTTGTCTAGCTCTCTTCGTTTTGTAGTTATCGTATTAAATTCTAATTGAACAAATGGGCAGGCCAACTTCCTTTGAACAGAGTGTATTGAAATTTTGATATATGTGTACAAATTTGCTTTAAACACCCGATACCAAATTTCATCCGTCCATCTCAAAGTGTTTCCAAGTTAATTCTGACACCAGCATGTAGTTTACAAAAATATGTTTTTCTAACTCAGGTTGAAGCAAATCATAAAGATTCGTAAAAATCTCGCTTTGAATTTTTTGAGGATTACGATATTCGCTTTATAATTAATATACAAGAAATTTAAAAAAAACGGCATTGATAAATTTGATATCCGTCTTAAACCAAAATTTTGAATGATATACGACAAACAGATGTGTCTTATATTCCCAAGCGTAATCTTGAAGAAGATAACTAAATGAGCGGATGTAGACTCTCCGAATATTTTCTAATAAAGCTATTATTAAATTTATAGGGAAAAGCAGCAAGCATTGAATTTTAAATGATAAGTAATAAATAAATTTCTTTTTGGTATTCGAATTGAAGAAAATTTTTGGGTAAAAACCAAACAGTAGGAATAAAGAAAACCCAAACGCAAAATAGAAAAAGATTCAAAGAATATTTTCAGTTCAGATATATTTTTTTAATTTTCGGACTTGAACAAACATGTACATTTTAGACCTCCCTGAGTTCGAAAAACGCATTTCTAGGAATTGTCCTTATGTGACAAAGCTGTCTCAAAAATGCTTTAAGCTAGACGAATGAAATTCGATATGAGGTCTTTATCCGCATTCCTAGTTTTCTATCAAATTTTGAGCAAAATATGTTGAGATGAGGTCTGTTTATTCAGCGGTTCGAATATTATGCCATGTTAACATTCGGGCAGTTGTAAGTCTGCAAGTAGGCTGCGCATGCGTAGAAAGGGACTGATTTGTGTTTGCCATAACTACATAAGATAGATTCAGGTATTCTACGTTCGGCTATAAAATACTGGCTTACTTTCCCAGAATTTTTCTTTTTCACGGCTTATAGTATTAAAATGATGCATATTTACAAAGATAAACTTGGTAAAATAAAAAGATCAATATATACATGCAAAACTTTTAGAGAAGAAATGATAAATAACAGGAAAAAGGAACACCACCTCTCACCAGAAAGAGTAAAAATTGCCGGAATTAATCTTTGATAAGTCATAATTTTTTTGCACCATAAACCCAAATTCTACAAACACATGCGTAGTAAGAAAAAATATAATGCAAAGGCTTGAAGTTGTCCCGTGGGACAATTACTTGTCGAACAGTATCGACCGGACAGTATATTTGAGACTTTCTACGCTTCAGGTGCCTACTTGCCGTCTTATAACTGGCCGAGTGTAAATTTGGAGTAAAGTTAATGCAATGTCAACAAAAAGAAAAGAACTAGATAAATAAAATTTGATGTACAGTTTTAGCGTATATAGCATAGACATCTGTCAAAAATTTGTGCCAAATTCGACAAAGAGTTTAAAATCTCTCGTTTGTTATTGGAAAAGTTCAACGAAAATCTTAAATATATCCAATTCAGTATTGCAATCTGTGATTTTTATGACAGATTTAGGTCAAAATTTTGCTTCAATCGGTTAAGAAAAATGCATCTAATAGCCTAATTCGACTTTAGGATACTTTTAACTTCATATATGGATTAAAACCTCGTCAAGGATGACAGGATATATTCAATAAAGAGCATAATTTTGAAGTAAAAAATATTTTGGGATTATTATACGGAAAGGCTTTTCAAGATATTTTTTCTGGGCCAAAGCCTTCATTAGAGAATATATGCTTTTATTAACAAATGGTAAAAATGTTATCAGTTTAATGATAATATTGTGCTTCAATTAAAATAATCAATTGAAACCGAGTACGAGAAACCATTTTGAATGACTGACAACTTTAATGCTTGGATATCTCAGTAATTCTTGCAAATAATTAACCTTGAAACGAATTTCAAATTGAAAGTGCTGCATATTTTGTGATAAAATTCAACTGAAAGGTGTATTTTTTTCTATCTCTATTCGAGATTAGAAAAACAAAAACAAGTGAAAAACAAATATTTCTTTTAATAATATTATTCAATTAATTTTATTACTATTAAAACGGGTAATTAAAAAATGGTTTTGGGATTACAGATTATAACAAAGGCACAAGGGGAACATATGGATATGGATTCTTATATATATATATATATATA
>JAOUZG010018166.1:2673062-2697385 GCA_026289955.1 Argiope argentata | reverse complement strand
CACATTTTTTACCTTCACTTGAAAAATACTGAAATCCTTGCATTTTACAGATTGATCTAATGTTTATTTCAATTTTCATTTAAAACTAATAAAACTTTATTTAAAGTATTAAAATGAATTAAATTTTTAATTAATGAATTCATATTTATTTATTTAACATCAAGTGTTTAAGAAAATAATGTATTTGAACTTGAGTAAATAAATAAAAAGCCTTTTATTAATGATTGAAAATTTGAACATTATATATAGAAAAAGAGAGAGTGTGTGAATTAACAGGTGATCTAAGGAGTGAGAGTGATCTAAGGTCATTTTTTGTCATTTAATTTTTTTTATTATCTTTTAATCTTATATAAGTTGTTTTCTTATAACAAATTATTTATATTTTTATGAATTTCCTCTTTGTTTTTTCTTGACAGATAGCTGCAGCCCTTAACGAAGTAAAGGATGAACATTTTCCTGCCACCGGCTCATTTTAAATAATAGCCGAACCAGGGCGATATTTTGTTGCGACTGCATTTACACTTTGCAGCAAGATGATTAGGAAAAAGAAACGATTACTTGATAATAAAAAGTGTTTAATATTTGGAAAATGTTCTGAAAACAATAAATAAAATACTTTGGCGTTTTCTTTTTTCTGAAAGAAAATTTTACCATTGTTGGAACCTATTTAAATAGCGAATCCTACAACTCTTTATTGTACTTGGACTGAATACGAAGGGAAGCTATTTTAAATATTTTTATATTTAAGAACTTAAGCTGTAATTAATGAAGAAAAAAAGACCCACAGGAGTAGATTTAACATTGTTAGGTTAAAATAATAAAATATGATCAAATATGCTTCAAATTCAGAATAATTATTACCTTCTTCCATTTCCTTCATTTACAATAAAGACGTAGGAAAGAATGACACAAAAAGTAGTTTTTTTTCAATTCCTACTATTAGATCTCTCTCTCTCTCTCTCTCTCTGTATATATATATATATATATATATATATATATATATATATATATATATAGTGCTCAAATTTTCAATTGTTAGTAAAAGGCTTTATATTCATCCAGTGAAGTCCAGGAAAATTGATGACGAAAGTGGAGCTCGAGCTGACAGCCCTAATGTAAAGATTAACGCAAAACATTAGGAGGACGGTGTTTGGCTCATGGCACCAGAATTATCAAGCCAGTATTTCTGACTGATCTTTGATGGAAGCAGAGGTTCTAACCTCGAAGTGGACACCTTGCCACAAAGGTATTGCGGCCATCATTTTGTTAAAAGTATTTTTTTCTCACTTAGTTGCTAGAAGAAATTTACGATTGCTTTGCCAATCAATAATAATTAAAATTTTATTTTATATTTGTAGACGATAAAAAAACCTTTATTTTAAGGATTCTACAATGTTAATAGAAACGATATGAAACATAGCAGACACTAAAGTAAAAAAAAAATAAAGATTAAAAGGAAATATGCAGTGCATATTTCAATGTATTAGTTCAAAACATAATTTCCTGAACGGCCAAGCACCACATGCTCGCGCAAGTTAAATTATATTTGTATTCATTTTAATTGTTTCATTGAATGAGTCACTTTAGTATAGCAAACGATCCAAAAAACTTTGTCTTGCATTAATTGTTTTAAAAAATATCCCATTTCCAATTTATTCAATTTTATATAATCACGTGCTCAAAATAACATTTTTCTAGGTTTTATTTTCTGTAGTATTAACTTATTTTTTTTAATCAGAGCTTTTGTAAATGCGATAGCAACGCATTATTAAAAGCTGATTTTTTAAGATGCTTGTGCAGATAATAAAATGTTTATTTTTATAGTAAAATTTATTCATTATTTTAAATACATTTATTTATTTATTTAAATTGGAAAATATATATTATGTATTTATTATTTTATAACAAAATAAATATTTTATAATTTTTTTTGTTGACGCTAAAATCTTCATCCCCAAAACAACATCATGTTCTGACATTATATATATATATATATATATATATATATATATATATGATAAAAATTGCAGATTTTCTTTTAGAATAGCAAAAATATTTTATTCAAAGGTCGAACCCCTTTCTAAAGAAATTTAAATTTTGGCAAAGCTAAGGATTCGAGTGAGTGACTGAATGCGAGGTGTACTGGCGCAAACTCCATTTTTTATTACACTGAATCAAACGTCTGATTTAGATGAAACATATATGATGCATAAAAGTGCAAAATTAAAATCCAATAGATATGCAAAAACAAGATTGAATTTATGATATTAAAAAGTGATTTTTTTAAAAAAGATGTTCAGGAATATAAAAGATCAGTTACAAATGCTAAAAAAACATCACCAGAAAAGCCAACAAACGGAAGTTCACTTAACAAATGTCAATTTAACAAAATAATAGAAAATGTTGAATAAAATATCATTTTTTTCTGACGTCGCTGTTTTATGAACTTTGGTTTAAATGAAATATAAAATTTTAAGCGCATCAGCCAAACGTTACTAATCTAAAAGTCATGACAACTTTTTAAGCATTCGTAAAACATTTCAATTCGACTGACAGTCCGCGAGCACTTGAGCGTTAAAGTTCAGTATGTTAAGCATCGGATAGTTGAATGCACCAAATTTATTCCCGAAAATTCCCGTTAACTTGGGAATTGTCTACCAAGGAACAATATAACTTGGAATCCTCATTTATTTGCCTTTTTACCATTCAAATTGTCTGTCATTTCCTTTTGTACACATTTCAATGGTATTTCCCCCCATATTATTTAGACTTCATTTCTGTGTGTTTGCTTCCAAATATTAACACATATGCTTTTATTTTCTATTCTCATTTTTTCTATATTATTATTATTTCTATTATTAGTTTGAATATTTCATTTTTATTTTATTCTGCTGCTCCGATTTTATTATATCATTTAGGTAGGTTTCCATTAGTACGGGAGCAATTTTTTTTATTTCTTTTATATATTTGTATATTTTTTTGTTCCCCATTTATGTATTTTCTTAATCCATTTCTTGCATTTGGGGGTGTCCTTTGTAATTATAATTTCTTCCACTATCAGTTGTATTCTGAATTGTATTTGTAAGCTGTGTCGTATACTAGTTGGCATACAATGATTTATATATTGAGAATGAAAAAGAATCTAAAAGCAACGCTTTTAAGATCTCTAGTAAGCAATAGTTTTTTCCGAAAACTATTCAACTAGTCGTCAAAATCTCCAGTTCAATTTTTTAAATCCATACGCCTTGTGTGAAACAGTAAAAAAAATACTCCTGATATTTTCCCAAGTGTGCTGTTTACTGAGTAGCCTCTCAGCCGCTGCTGACATGAGCCAGAGCGTTGCCCGAGGAACACCACGAGGAGGTGGGCCACAATCGTTCCTCGCCCCCCACCCGGTTTCCGAACCCCCGCAGAAGAAACTTGGTGACCGACTCTAATTCTCTTATTTAGTGTCACCTTTGCATATTTCTTTTAAAATTTTGAGTAGAATTAAATGTTCAAAAAGAGTATGAGTTTTCATTAAAGTTCCTTATTACTTCTATTAAAATCTGTACCTCAAAAAGGTAAAAAATAATTAACAACAACAATTTTATTGGTTACGATTTTTCATTAGAATGTAGTAACGATATGTAGGATTAATGCTGTCAAAATTTGTACTTTTACATGGAGAAATAAAGTAAGAGCCTTTCTATTTATTTAAATTGTCGGATTGATCATTTAAACAAACGATTCTATTACCTCCCACGTATTCGACCAAATAAGCTACGAGAGAGATGGAAACGTTCAGTCTTTCACCTTTAAATAAAAAGCAAATAATCTGGGAAGAAAAAATTTAATACAGAAGAGATAAATATTGAAATGACCCATATTATAGATAATAATACTTAAAATAGCTTGCATTCAAAATAAACAAATTTTAGTAACGATATTTGTTTTTAGAAAATTTTTAATTTTTTAATAAGTATATTTTACACGAAAAGAAAGCAAATACTGCAAAACGTTTTGTAATAAATTTTATATAAAATAGAAAAGTTGTTGAAAAATGCCAATAATTTTATATATATATATATATCTTTATTTAGAAATCGAAAAATAAATCCCTCTTTATAAATGCTGTTCAATATTTTCAGATAGGAACACTGACGTTGTTTGTTTTTCCAAGAACACGTAGCTGTAAAATAAGAATTTCTCCTTTATAAATTTAACTTTTATCATTATTTTAGAAAACGATCATCACAATAGCACATAAAATCGTAGATTAGCATTTTTATTATAAAATCGCTTCCCGATCAACGCATTTAACATCCACAGCAAAGTATAAATAACGTCTTTTTTATGAACTCTTTGATTTTGTAAAAAGTAGAATTTTTGAATAAATTATGCAGATATTAATTTGAAATTTTTTTTTGGTATTACACATAATTTTATAAGCAATCCAATTTTTTTAAATGTTAATTACTTTATGTTTAATCATATGTCAATAGTATTTACTCCATACATTTACTCTTCTTTCCACTTGCTACCTTAAAGTTTATCTGCTGTATTTCAAAGATTTATTGGTTAATTGAAATTTTAGCATTTAGTTTTCCCTCTCACATTAATTCCTTTTTTAAAACCCAAAACAAGGTGGTGCAAATTTCCTAACTGCCATAGATATTACCCGGGAGCAAATACATTGAGGAATTTTCAAAGACTGTATGAAATTAAAAGAGCAAAATTACGACTCTATCACGATTCAGATATTTTCACAGTTTTGATACTTTTCATTCCAATTCAAATGCACCAATACAGAAACTTTTGATACAGACCGATAAACAATTGATTTTTAATAAATAATTAGTTTAAAAGATATTAAATTGAAATCAATTATGCTTTCTACAATTTAAAATAAATAATTGATTTATGAATGATATTTTTGAAAACTCCATAAGGGATATCGTAATAAATTGCATGTTATTAAAAAAATTTGTAACAGTATAATCCTGTACAGGGTTATTACTCAGTGCAGGTAAAATCTATACAGTGTAATTCTTTAACAAGAATTTTCTTAAAATTACGAAACGGAATTTGAAATGAAGAGGGTGGATTTAGATCAAATATTATATCTCTAAAAGGATGCTTTTAGTTACAACATTAAAAGAACTTTTTTCTGGTTTTATAGGAAATTAAATTTTACAAAATGTCGATTTTTCATTATATTTTTGCTATTGAAGAGGAACTTTAAATTACACTATTATAAAACATTTAGTACTTCCGTCAATTTTGAAGAAAAAAAAAACTGTTCAGATCTAGCAAATAGCGGATACCAAGATTCTTCTGCAATTAGCTAACTGATCTTCCGGATTTATTTTTATCAAAATCTTCTGAAAAGTGATTTTATATTTCGGGAATATGAAATCACTCTTCAAAAGCAACTTTTAATATCTACCCTAGCGTAGAAGTGCATTAAAAATTTATGCAAACACGTCCCCCTGTTTTTTTTTTTTTTTTTTTTTTTTTGTAGCGTGAGTTGGATAATTTATTTCAATTCTGGATATATTCGCGTGAAATGCTGTTTGGGATATTGAGTTTGAGGATATTTTAGTTTTGAAAGATTTTTGCAGAATTAAAGGCAGTGAGGTTGGGGATCTGGAAGTGGTATCGATGCAAAGATGTTTAGTTGCAGGCAACATTAGTGGCAGAGCTGAGGAGCAGAGAACAGGAGTGCAAAGATGTTAAGTTGCAGGTGACATTAGTGGCAGAGCTGAGCAGTGCAAAGATGGTAAATTGCCGAAGATGTTAGAGGTAGAGATGTGGAGCAGAGAACAGGAGTGCAAAGATGGCAAGTTGCAGGTGACATTAGTGGCAGAGCTGAGCAGTGCAAAGATGGTAAATTGCCGAAGATGTTAGCGGCAGAGATACGGAGCTGGCAATAAGAGTGCAAAGAAGGTAAATTGCCGACGATGTTAGCGGCAGAGATATGGAGTAGGCAACCGGAGTGCAAAGATAGTAAATTACCGACGATGTTAGCGGTAGATATGTGGAGCAGAGAACAGGAGTGCAAAGATGTTAAGTTGCAGGGGACATTAGTGGCAGAGTCAAGGAGTAGAAAACATGAGTACAAAGAGTGGAAGCAGAGCAAAATAAGAGCTGGAAGCAGCAACGAAAAAATGGAACTAGTGGAAGCTGAATCAGAACAAAAATTAGATGATTGGAATTGTAAATCTGCTAACAGAATAAGAATCACGAAGAACGAAACAAGTGGAAATAGAATAGAACAATAACACTAAATAAATAAGCGAAGGAAAGGAAATCGGAAAAACATGGTGATAAATAAAATGGAACTGTAATCAAAGTTCAGAGAAATGGATACGGAAACAAAAGTAAAATATTCAAAAATTTGAATCTAAAGTAGAATGGAAAAAATGTAAAAAATTAAGACGGAATAATAAATTAGGTTTTTGTGTGTTCGATGTAAATTCACGTTATTTCCTGGAACTTCTTGATTGAAATGAAAGCTAAATGTGCAATTCAATACTAATATGTATTTATATAAATAGTAAAAAAAGGCTAATAAATTTGAAACTAATGCTTAATATTAAAATTCCTTTGTAACTAAATATTATTATAATCTAAATATACTTAAATCTATAGTCGGTGATTAACGAATTTTGGTTTCTTTCTTTTCAAAAATAGTTTGCTGCAGCAATTTATATAAATATATTATTAGCCAAACGGAGTGCAGCAATTAAATTTCGCTTAAAACTTCATCTTAGATTCTAGCTTAACTAATAAGATAAATTAATAATAATACTAATAAAAAAAGACATTGCCTGTAGTAGTTATCGTCTGATGAGTAAACAGCTCTCCTGTGAAAGAAAAAAAAAGAACCCAATTATTATAAAAGACAAAAAATATTTTTCTGTATTATTTAGATTTCAGAACGAAACAATGGTTACGATTAGATTTTCCCCTCGTTTTATTGAGAATGTAACTATTTATGATCAACATTTGGTTGCCTACATTAATCAAAATGCCTTGAAATACATGAAAACTCCTTTGTCGACTTTTAGTCTCGGAACAGGATAAATTCTCGGACAGTATTCTATAACTTAAAAAATGAAAAGGATTCTAATAAAGAAACTTTTATATAGATGAAATTTACTCTGCTGGATAATTCATTCTTGAATAATTCATTCCAAAGAAATTTTAAACATGTAAGTTTCTTATACTGATTTAGAATGAAAATTTCAGCAACTTAGAAGAAATTTAAAAGGTTTATAAAAGTTAAACTAAAAATAATTCATTTGACAATGTTCTAAACATTTATTAATTTCTATAAAATATTTTCTTCCAGAAAGTGAATATTTGATTTTTACAAATAATAAAATTTGACAAAAAATACGGCCAAAAACAAATGATGATTAAAAATCATTCATTTTTTCCATTGTTCATGATATTTCAGGCCACAATTAAAAGATTTTGTAGGTGAAATTGTTACTTTAAAAACCTTAATCACTTCAGAATATGATAATCCATCTTGCTTTCCCCCTTTAATTTCAATGTATTAAATTTAAAATATTCAGTTGATATAAAATAGGTGATATTTCCTTCTGTAAATTAAAATATCTTTTCGTATCTTATTCAAGCAGCGAAACCGTTTATTTAAATTTCACTTTTAAAAATCTTAGATGCTTTACAATTTACACTAATATATGAAAAAAAAAAATGCCATTTCGGAATATTTTAATGACATATTTTCGAACTTTTTTATTACAAGAAACAGTTACTTGATAAGTTTTTCTGTGTTTTAAAATCCTTTATAATTTTTAAGATTTAAATGATTATCGCGTCTGAACTTTTCTTCAACAAAACTTGAAATTCTGAAAATTTAATAACTTTAAATTATTTGCGCTGATTTATGAATTCAAACATAATTATTGCAATTTTCTTTTCAATGTTGCAATTTTCTGTAAGGATTTTTTTTACTAATTTAAAAAATTATCAGTTGAAGCAGCAGTTAAAATTGTAAGAAGAATTTCCAATAAATTACTCAATATTATATTTTAAAAAAAGAGCCTCAATTTCTGGGTTTTTTGTCATCATTGTTATATTAAAATCATATAAATACCGTTGATATCAGTATTACTAATTTAAAAAAAAATAATTTTAATCATAATATTTCCAAGAGGAATACAGAGAAGTATGAATGCCTTCCAGAAATGAAGCAATGCCTTCAAATTCTGTTTTGTGTTCTGCTATTAAATAAACAAACACAATGGTGACTCAATAAGAAAAAGTAATATTCAAAGAGCGCTTTTTATCATTACAACAAATGTCGAACAGATATGTTTTCCTCACTTTAAAAAGTAATAAAAGCTACTTGCTATACTTTCAAAACTAATGTCATCGATAGAAACAGCACAAATCCTGCCGTTGTATAAAAGTAAATCAGAAAAGAGCACTTACGTTTTCTACACGAGAGTCTGTCTTTCCCACCGACCCTCCTGTTCGTTCCACACGAAGAAGCTTCCTGGCCAGTAGGGATCCGGGATCTGTAAAAAGAATAACGTGCACATCCGGGTGAGATCATTGCATATGAAATGGAATTAAAAATCTTAACTTTTAATGTTTCCACATTTAGTATTATCTATTCCTACAAAGTGTCTCCTGAACCTAATCGTAAATAACTTGTGTTTCCTATTTCTTTTTTTCTGAGTAAGATGAATATGTAAAAGGTTTTTTAAGTTATCAACAAGCACAGAAAGTATGTTAATTACGATTGAAGTGAAGAAATAATATATATGTTAAGGAACCCGCTGTCTAATCAGCTCATAATATTTTATCTTTATATAAATCGAAACTGAAGCGCACAACCCGATATATCATTACTATGCAGAGATGACGGAGAGCGACGAGCTGTTGTCCCTTAAAGTTAGAGGATGGGAAAGACGGACTCTCGTGCAGAAAAAGTAAGGGCTCTCTTTCCATTTATTTTCCATAACAAACTCGATTCGGTCTATTTTGAATAGTTTTTCCCCTCATGATTTCTAGCAAAGTTTTAAGTTAATAGTTGTTTTTATTTAATTTCATTCAAAACCTCGTTTATGATAGGTTTCTCAATTCTGTTATGTTCATTTGGGTTCATCTTTGTAAAACAGAATGGTCATGGTGATCACCAGATTTGGACTTCCTTTAGGAATTATTTAATCGGAATGTCGAGTCCCAGATAGTTCAGAAAGTGATTTTAACGCCTTCTCCACCTCATAGTATTATTTTACGGACCGGATGAAGCTTGATCGAGTGTTATTACACTTTATATGACATTTTCAAAAGGTACCCGAAAATGCGAAATAGTAATTTTGAATAGACACTGATTTAAATTACGATTACACTGTTTTTGCTTCCTTAAACGCTTATTTTCCTTGCTTCAGAAGCAATTTTATATATTTTTCACTCGAACGATACTCTTCGTACTGTACCATAGGATAAATTAAAAAATTAAATGAAAAGTTTTAACTATGCATCCTTTAAATAATGAAAGTGAGAATTTACCTTCTGCTTAAATTTATCCGTGATGTTTGCCCTAAGAATATTATGCCGTGTATTGTATGACAAGAAAATGTACTTACTCCGGTGAACAACATAAAAAAAATCGTAGCGTTTTTGAGGAAATCACAATAAATACCTGAATGCCAGTTATGCGTATTATATATATATATAGATGAAACTGCAAAAATAGCACTAGAAGAAAAAGTCTTACAGAAAAATGCATCATCAAATTAATAGTACAAAATACACTACAAAAGCATGAAATCCTTAACTATAATATTCAATCGTATAAATGTATTGTTAAAATATATCATTATATATTCTGCTAAGAGTTACTTATTATTGCTTAGTTTTGAAACAAAAATGAATGGAACTTTATTTCGCATCATACAATTTGTTTTCAAATAAAGCATCAGATGTTTAAAATACATTTCTCTGATGGAAACACTTACTGCTGACCGAATGACAGAAATTATTTTTTATCAAACTCTGTTCTCTTAAAACTTATTATTAGAGAAGAAACGCTCGTTCGAATTTACATTTTTTTGCAAAATGAAAAGTAAAAAGATAATATGGATGTACGGAATACGCACGTGTAACGGCAATTTTCATCATGATCCTGCAATTATTATCGTGTATCAGTTTCGATTAAATTTTTCAATGCAATATTATTTTTAATTTTGTTCTTGCCATGTTAAAAACGCCAATAGACTCAAGAATAAATGTGTTCATTGACTAATTGAAGTTAGCTAATAATTAAATGCTAGAACTGCAGAAATCCCTTTACCTTCGTCTGTTAAATCTCAAATTCAATTCACGATGCTATTCATGTAATGTTCAAATCTCCAGTTTATACCACTATCGCATCATACCATTTCGCAGTACATTTACCATTAAATATATTTACTTTTTCTTTCACAATAAAATGGTGTTAACAATCATTATTGTGCAGAAATTTAAATTCAGTGCGTACATTAAAAAATAATATTAAGCTAAAAAAATTTCCTTAATTTATGTTCAATTATTTTTTAAAAAAAATTGAGATTATTAATATATATGTTAGCATAGATTCTATTGAGCTCTTACCTCGTGCATCAGGTGCTGATTTGAGGCAAAATCAGCAAAGTCCTCCTTGACGAAGACCTCCTCCTCCTTCTCCCGGCGTCCAAGGCGGCGACGTAGACTCGACCTGCAAAACATTAAAGAGAAAGGCGCCCAAAGACACGGTTAGCACATGCTAATAGATGATGACAGCATTTAGCAAAGAATTTAAACTGGAATATTAGTTCTGCACTCACAACACCACGTAGTCAGATTCTTCGATAACTATTAACAGAATCAGAATTGCACTCTTATCTGAGGATGATAAAGTATTCGGTTAATAATGTAACTGAATCGTTAGAATAAGCAGAATTCGGTTTATTTGGCTGAATTGGCATAGTGAGTATTAAGTATCATTTGTTACCCAAGCATGATTTTTCAAAATTTTAGATGAAGATGAACCATATCTGCCCAATCATTTGAAAAAGTCCAGTTTATATATTTTTCGTCCAGTTTAAATATGACCTTTAAATAGTCTTTTCGATTCAAGAAAGTGAAGCCAAGAAAAAATATTTAGAGTTACATTTTTCTCCCTTTCTGATTATTTTTAATGGCAATATTCAGATTAATGAGAACCTTCTAATTTATAAATTCCGAACACAGTGTTTTTGAACACAATTTCTGGATATCGAATTTTGAAGTCATCAGAAAATTGAAATGTTATTCAATATAATTATTAAGCACCATCATCAGTTAAAAGCATTTTCTTAGACACTTTCTTTAAACACTATTTTGCAATTTAGCATGAATTATAATATTTTCCCAAACCGGAAAGAAAATATTTACAAATACAAATAAGTTAGCGTTGCTTTTCCCCCTAAAATGAACCGGCGAAAATGTTACGAAAGACCTTCCCGATCAATATCATCGATACGTTTGAATTCAAACGTGTTTAAACATACTTCATTCCCCTCCAACACATACGATATCCTATTGAGAGAGCATAATAAATATACTAGGTTGGGAAAAAAGAAATCCATTATTATTTTACAGCCATCTACCGAGAAAACAATGGATTTCTTTCCATTATTTTCTTCCTATTTGGAGTTTTTGAAAATAATGGAAAAAGAAATCTATTATTTTCGCGGTAGATGGCTGTAAAATAATAATAGATTTCTTTTTCTCCAATATAATTACAAAATATTGATTCTTGATATAATCTATAAAAGACGTTTCTAGCCATTAAAAAAACATTTATTAGCCTTCATCTTGGGAGAAGAAAAGTGATTTTATCTACTTACTTTCATATTTCGCAGTTACATAAGGAAAGAGAATTGCAAGCAATACTATTATGAAAGAAAGTTTTCTTTTAAAAGTCATAATGATTAGTTTAAAACATCGGCACTATAAGTTACTATTATTTAACAGTATTATACGGAATTTGCTTCCATTATAAGTATCTTTAATGATGATACATTTTCGTCACCTTGATTTTATTGTCAATGGTTTATTTAAATGGTTTTGAGTAGGAAATAAATTTTATTTGGTATAACTTACATATTATGAAATGCAAATGAGAATCTCGTCAGAAAGTAAACAGGATATTTTTATTGGTCCCTTATTTGACTAAAATATTATTATATTGTCCTTCTCTGTGTCAGGTTTATGATCAAGATAGCATTTCTTTTTAAATGTTAAATATGTTAAGAATGTGTTCTTTCCTCATTTTTAAAAACACTTTCAGATAAAGGTTTTTTTAAAATAAAATATAAGCCTTAAACTAATTTTCAATTTCCCTGAACATACGAAAAAGCATTTTTTTTCATAGATATTATCGCTGTATAGTTATTATGATATTTTTGATTTTTAAAAAATTGCAATTCACTTTCAAATCTGATAACTAAACACGAGGCGAAATCAAATATTTAAAAACAAAATAACTCTATGTTTTAAAAAAATAATATGCATAATATGCATGTGTATATTTATTTATAAGAAAATAATTAAATATATACCAGATTCGAAAGAAAAATCCAAACAAAATAACGTTGTAAAAATGGAGGATTAAAATTTGAATTGAATGCCTCAACTATAGTTATATAAATAAACGAAAGTATTAAAAATGTTTAAATCATTTTTATATTGACACTCAAGAACCAAATAAATTAAGAAGACAGGTAAAATATGAATTGTTTGTTTCAATTAACTTAATCTAGGCTAAATTAATTTTTTATTGTTCTTAAAATAGACGCTAATCTTCGAAGGAAAGAGATTTGGTACTTGGTTGTAATGTCGATCAGAAAGCATCAAGAAAAAATGGTGGCAATTTAGTGATTTCAATTGTCATATTTGAGTATATTTTTATAATTTGGCGAAATTTGGCATCGTTCTATTTATTTTTGGGTCAGTTAAAACTGATCACACCAGATATTCTGGCAAAGAAAAGCAATGTTTTATTAATACTCAATTTACTAATTTTTTTCAAATATGATATGGGATAGAAAAATTAAAATTTCGTCCAAATGTAAAATTTTTAATTCGTCATATTTGGCGATCCAGAAAAATATTTTTTAGTCCTAAAAATCTATGAAATCTGAATAAATATAATTCGTCATCAGCATAACAACCAAAAATAAGATAGTTTCTGCTGTCAACATAACTTTGAGGCAACAAAACGTTATTTCTTTAGTAGACTTCTTGATCACTTCTGTTTCACTGCCTTTTATGTGTTATCCACGCTTTAAAGTTACTGATGTCCATTGATAGTGGCGTGTCTATTTGGCAAATCTAAAGTAAACTTTTTAGGTAATATTTATAGTGAACATCGATAATTCATATATGGAAAGAGTTTAAGCCTGACATTCTTTTATTTATGGTGTCTGTATTTCGAGAAAATAAGTATAGTATTTAAAAGTGTCTTTCTATATATTATAAATTTGATTTATTAACATAAATTTAAATTTGAGCCATTTTAGAAAAAATTTAATTTTTTCGGATTCAGAAATAATATAAGAACTAAAACTGACTTACAGATATTTTCCTTTAGCACAGAGCTAAAAAAAAACCCGCCAGATGATAAACCACCCAATTGTAGACAGAATTTCCGTTATAACGTCATTTTGGAGGTAATTGGAAACCTAACTATTTGAGATGCTTTTGAAATATAAAATAATTTTTGTTTTCCTGTTTGAAAAAATGCTCTACGGCTATAGGTAACTTCTTTCGTTTTCATTTGTCTGGTAATATGAAAGCATCCTTGGTTGTATATGTACTATATTTTTCCACAATATTTAATAATTTTATTAGCAGTTTAATTGGTACTTTTCCGTTAGTCGGGGCCAGTGAAAAATCGCCAATGAAATTTGGCGGAATTCTACATTATTTGGCGATTTTTCGTTAACGCCCAGGTAACGAAAAAAGTACTATTTAATCCGATTAATTTCCAATTAAAATAATTCATAATATTAAAATGATTTCGGTGTAATTATTCAAAATATATACAATAAATAATAATATATTTGTGAGTAATTTAATGATTAAATATGTGACAAGCATTTGAATTTCATTAAAAAATTCATTTCAGTCGACAATTAATGTTTTAATTTGAAATTATGAAACTATTTGCCAAACGTTCTTTATTATCTGATATTTTAAATCTTTTCAAAAATGCGATATTGTTTTTAATAGAGAATTTGGATCCAAACAAATAATGTAATCAGCAAACGTAATATACCATACTATTGGCGATGTTTTCAGTTCTACCGCAGCTAAATAATTCCCTTCTAAAATTTAAGCACAGCTATTGCATTTAAAATAGACATTAAATTTAAGCAATCTTTTATAATAGATATTAAGTGTATGCCATGTATTAATCATCGAAGATGTCACACATGTAGATTCTTTGATCGTTAAAATCTGAAAATAGCAATAAAAAATAAAAAATGGACCACTTCTGGAAATTGCGACAGAAATTTTAGTGCGTAAATAATTTCTATTATAGAGATACGTAATTATAAAATTTCAGGATCCTTCCTCTTAGGTGACAGTAAACTTAGAGGAAGCTTATTCCTTTTTATAAATATCAATTTTCTCCTAAGTGGTATTCAATGAGAGTTAAGAATACGCCTATTGTGCCAAAATCGCTACAATCGTCTGTAAATGAGCCAGATATCCGCCAATTTGAATATCGATAATAGATATAACAGATTACAATTCTAACAGTAATCAAAATTGGCATATTTTATGAAAAATCACAGTACAAACTAAAATTCATCGTTTGAGAATACACATTACGCTTCACCTTTTATGTTTCAATTTAGTTACACATCATAATTAAATTCTTAGCAACTGTTCACCCAATATTACTAAGAGCTTGTTATTTATATATCAAAATTTATGGTACAATTTGATTTTGATGGTAACGAAAAAGCGCCAAGATTATAAATTATTGAAATATACTGAAGTGTGGTATTATTTATTATGAGAAAATTGATCTTGCAAATCACAAGCTTTTTATTTAGATCAGTAAAGTTGCCAAATTGGCGAAATTTTTTCTCTTCGTTTTTAGCGGACAAAAAAAATGAGAATGAAAATCTAATTCAAATTTAACGTTTAGATTAATTAATTCGTCGCAAGTAATGTATCATATTTGGTTTATCTTTGTTAATCTTAGTGTGATCAAAACAGTGTATAACAGATTTCGGGAAAGTTGAAAATGTACGGCCAAAAATTATTTTCCATATTTATTTTCAAAACTATATGCTTCAATTTTTACATGTAATTAGTCATAAACATTTAAGGAGGTTTTAAGATCTGAAACCAATTAAATCAGGAAGATATTGTTTATTGAAATAAATTATAAGTATATGAATATGACTAAAAAAGCAAAAATGTCAGTTATGTTAATCAAATAATTTTATTTTTTAATTGTTGAAATCGTTTCTAAATCTTATTTAGTAAGAATAAAACTTTTAAATGACTTACAGTTTCTTCCTGATCCACTTTAGACCCATCTTCAAATGCTATCTGAAAATACACTTAAAACAACTAACAAAACAAATGAAACAAAGTAATAAGATCAAATGAGTATAAAAAGTTTTTTTAAAAAATCAATTTTTCACCACAAAATATGTCGTTAACTCAGAGCACACAACACAAGTAGCGAAAATTTTCAAAATGGCGGATTTTATGATTAAAAAGAATATTCTGGAAGGAAAAACGTCACGTATGACGTCATAATATCATGCGCAAACAATACGAAAATATAGTTTGATAAATAGTAAATATTAACAGTTACAGTTAATTTTGCTTTCAAATTTTCAAATTAACGGTTGAATGTAAACGGATTATTTATGTTAGTACATTTGCATCTTGGTTGACTATAAAATATGAAAAAAAAAACCCACGAGTAATAAATTAGAAGTAATTCTTATTATTGTATCAGATTTATTGAAACTAAGACAGAGACTCTTTTGATACCCTCACACTTTTGATTAAATATTCAATATATTCACACGCTCTATCCATATGCATGATAAACTACGTATTCATGAAGAAGAAAAGTATATTCATACAGATATAGGAATATTTCATACTTCATACTCTGACTCGTAAACTCATCAAAAAATAAAATAACTATAAATCAAATGAAAAAGTATAGTTGAAACTGTCAGATTAACCAATGTTCTTGTGTTTGGACTTGCATATACTTTGTACAGAAATGCTTCTGTTTCTGCAGCATACTCTGGATACCTTCGATAAAAATTTACCATGGCAAGGAATGTACAAAGATCTTGAATGATAGTTGCAGTTTTTAATAGTTTCAGGTGTCTGTTGTTGTTGTTTCTTATCCCAGATGGTGTAGCTTAGCTACACCATCTGGGATAAAAAAAAATAAAAAATCTCGAGGAAGTCCAAAAACTAATTAGGGTCCTTCAAAAATCTCTCCAGTATTAAAACCAGTGACCAAGAACTTCAGAATATGGCTAGTGGAAGCCTGTTCAGTCATGCACCAGTGACACTCGGAAAAGGGTTTCCCACCCGGTTGGAAGGTAAGATTTCTAATGTAACCACTTAAGAAGCGGGAGAGGGCCGTCTGCTGCTTCCCACACATATTTAGCTCGTGGCACCAACGTGGTTTAACACCGAAGTACCAAGGGTGCACAGGTGGTATTCTCCAAAGAGTATTATTTTCAATTTTCTTAATAGAAGGTATTTCCTAAAAAGTTAAACTGGTTTTGGATGTATGCAAAGCAGCAGCAGAGGCAGACTTAGCCAAATTATCGGCAATTTCATTCCCATTCAAACCAACATGGGAAGGAATCCATTGGAAGTAAACAGAGTGTCTTGTAGAAAGTCGGCTGACAAGATCCAAGATGCTCAGACTTGTCTTGTCCCCAACAGATGTCCATTGAGAGAGGTGCTGTATAGAGGCACGGCTGTCTGTTAAAATCCATAAGTCACTGAAAACAATTCCAGTAATCTCTTCGATAAAATTCAATCCTTCATAAATAGAAATGAGTACACAGAGCAACTGTCAGGATTTTCAATCTTAATGTCCATTACATTGGATGTCTTTATGATACGAATGCCACTACCAGAAAGACCACCGCCCTTGCTACCATCAGTAAACAACTTCAAAGCCGATTTCGGAATACCGTCAATGAATTCCAAAGTCAATTGCTTTGTCAGTTCCGGGGGATCTGTCTTTTTACATACTTTGGTTAGGAGCTCAGCCTGGAAGTGAACATGATCAGAGTCAATCTTGAAATAAGGAGCTTGCTTTGAGGAATGAGGTTCCTCGCAACCAGAAGTCAGCTGATCTCACTTGCCAAGGAGAAAGGGATGTGTCTCTTGAGGCGTCTGTGATTGTGCCAAGAGTGAAGATAAGCAGAAGTTCTGTGTTGATTATTGTAGCTAAATAACTTGTTGAAATAATTTGAAATGCAGTAGCCTCTTCTCAAAGAAAGGGGTGGTGATTCACTTATTTAAAAGGATGATATCCTTAGGGCAGCTGTTACGAAGACCGGTGACTATTATTGAAGCGCTAAATAGTTTCAGGTATTGGCCTTCAGCATTTTATAACGATACGTTATCAAAAATATTCTACTTGCTCAATTCCAGTCACTATTAGGTAGTATAGATTCGTATACTCATGCAATCTCTCTAAGAATAGATGCATTTTTATGCTCTTCTTTAGTAGACTAAGCTAAGATCACATCATCCTTAGAAGAAGTTGGAGAAACAAAATCCACAATAAATACATTACAAAGAGCTGAAAGTTGAAAGCAGCATATCGCAGGCCAAAACTCATTAATTTAAGTTCTCATAGCTCAAAAGTTAGTGATTTTGTTTTGCTGTCTATTATAGTTCTTATGAAGTAAATAATTTTCGGTAAAGAACGTTAAACTGCATTTCCCTAATTATTGGAGCGAAATGAAATCATCAATTTAGTATATAATTTGCTGGAGAAATTATCCAAATAGCTGTTCCATCACTTATTCTGCGTAGTGAAAACAAAGAACCTTAAATAAAGCTATAAACTAATTTATAATAATTTTTTAAAAAAGTAAATAAAGTTTACAGTTAACTTCCATTTTTATGTTACAAATGCTCTCACGAGTACTGAAAAAAATATATTAATTGCTTTTGCTATGAAATAAAAATATTTTTTCTACCTAAATAATACTCTTTTATTAGCATGAGATATTTTGTAGTTTATACCAACGAATCAAATTATATTTCATATTAAATATATAACTGTTTTTGATGGTAGCAAATATATACCTTTTATATTTGTATTTTAAAATTAGGGGGGAAATGTAGTTATGAATTGTAATAAATAACCTTTCTTCAGGTTAGTTTACATCCAGTCAACTACAAACCATCCAATAAGACCACGCAAGGATGGATGCTGTACATTAGGAAATAATTCTCCCGTCGAAACCAGAATTTGCTATTGTCTGCTCTCTCAGAGCATGTATGACTTACTGGAATCTTATAGTTGGATAAATGTATGCCCACCTTTATATTAGGTCAATTGTGATATTTTAAATCAAGCAAAAGGCTTTTGAAAGAATTCAAATGAATCGGGGCAAATACATTAAAAAACTAATACTTGTGATTATAAGAGTAAACAAACGCCTCAAAGTAAAATTATCAACAGACTGCAAGTGAAATATAAGTTTCTTTCAAATATTGAAATAAATGCTGTAAAGGAGAAACGGGATTTTATTTTTTTAAAATCGTTAACAATGATCAGTATTTTGCTCAAAAAATAAGCATATTAAAAGTATTAGTATTCCCGAAAATTCGACATAAAGAGTCAACTTCATGAGCCAAGCAAGCATACCCAAGTGAACCAAAACTAGTCCTGCAAAATAAATTTAAAGCAATAAAATTCATAAAGTATTCAACCTAATCTTCAATCGAAAAGATTACAAAATTTATTGCCATCTATAGCACTCATGCCTCCATTATTATCCTGTCAGAACAGGATGTTGTTTTTGGTGTGAGGTTTTTGGCTTAAACAAAAATTAGTAGGCGAAAAATAAAAATTGTATTATCTACACAAGCATCTCAAAAAATCAGCTTTTAATAACGCGTTGGCAAAGAATTTACAAAAGCTCCGATTTAAAAAAATTAAGTTAATGACTGCAGCAAACAAAACCTAGAAAAATGTCATTTTGTACACGTGATTATATAAAATGAAATAGGAAATGTGATATTTTTTTAACAAGAAATGCGAGACAGAGTTTTTTTTTTTGGATCATTTGCATCGCTAAAGTGACTCATTCGATGAAACCATTAAAATGTATAAAAAATATAATTTAACTTGCCCGAGCACGTGGTGCTTAGCCGTTCAAGAAACTATGTTCTGACATTATACATTGAAATAGCCATTAGCAGATTTCCTTTTAATTTTTTTAAAATTTTATTCCAAAGAGATTGTTGCGTCTCTAACCGCCATGCAACTGTTTCTGCCTCACGGCTGAAAGGAGATAATGTGAAAAGAGAAAAACAGCTGAATACCGACAAGCATGTGCGTTTGGGGGCGCTCCGGGGAGAATTGCAATCTTAATCAGAATTTTATTGTAAACCGTTAAATAAGCCATCAATCACTAAATTCATAAGAAATAATCGTAAAAATTTATTCGTAATAAACTTGCGTTGCCAAGAAAGCTGTCATCACTTGTATCAAGACAAGCCACAGAAGTTATTACTAATTAAATTGTATAAATTCCACTTTTTTGGAATTTTCCCGTTGAATCACATTTCCAACTGAAAACGTTGTGAAATTCTGTGAGTCAGCTCTACATGTTTGAAAAGAAAATTAGTTAGATCTAATCAAGTTGTTTCAAATTAATTTATTACTGGTTAGAGCAAATAAATATAATATTGATTGGATAGTATTGTTGGTTGCTTAAAACGAATTTTTTAAAAAGATTTTATGAAAAAAGACTTTTCAATTTTTGATGGCGTTTGGATGTATGTCTCGGATATAGATATTGCAATCCTATCAATTCACTGACTTTTACGGAAAGTAGAAGACAGATGATTGGGAATTTTCACCAACTTGTTGCTTTCAATTTCTATTAACATCCTTTTTGACTCAATCTAATATCCAGGATGAAGCATTGTGTAATGAATGCGAATCAGTTTTATCCACGTATTAGTTAGCCTCTTCAAAAATCCCCACTTCTTTTCTGAATATTTTGTGTTGCTAATACTTTTTTTAATTTTTCATAAATTCTTTAAGTTTTTCCTAAATAACAAGGATACAGTACGATTAAAAAGAATATCACTGAAAACAAAGCAATCTTATAAAAAAACCATAGTAATTATATCGCGATCTTTTACTCCTTCACTGGATTCCAATCTAATACTTCTAGTATCTAAATCTCAGTTTTAACTTTTACCCTAAATGAGCACATGTTTGGTCTGTTTTAAAATGCCATCCATAAGCAATGTATAATTGAATGAACGTCATTGTCGCTCATTACTAAGTTGCTTATATTCTTTTTCTTTAATATTTTATCTGGATATATTCAATTTTTTAAAAAATTTTAATATTAAATTTCAATTAAAAAGGAGGTAAAATAATAATTACAATAATATTAAAAACCGGGATAATTAATTATGTTATTTATTAAAGTGTAGTTGGACTCGGCCAATTATAAGATGGTTAGTAAGCAACGCAGAAAGAGGCTGATTTGTGTTTACCACAATTTCAAAGGATAGATTCAGATATTTCGAGCTTGGTTGTGCATTGCCAGTTTTGGCGTCTCTGATTTTTTTAATTTTCATTGAATATCTTATCAAAATGATGGATATTTATACTGAAAAACATGAGGAAATAAAAAGAAGTTCAGCATACCTAAATTTGGAACCATAAGAAAAAGGAGAAATAAGAGCGGAAAATAAAACCTCATTTCAGGAATATAAAAAATGTAGAAATTAATCTATGATTCGATCAATTTTCATTCAAACACACCCACAAAACCCGGTCAAATTTTACAACCACATGAGCAGTAAGGAACAAAAAATACCATACAGCGGCACGTTGTCTCTTAGGGACAAGTACTTGACATGGCCCGTGCAACATTATTCAGCCTTTCTACACACGCGCTTCCTACTAGGTGTTAGTTGTAACGAGTATAAACCCACCTTTAACTAAAATGAGATTCCATGCTTTTATGAACCGCCAAACCCTCATTTTAAACAATTAGGAAGCAGATAAAACAATTACTTTAGAATATGTTCATAACTAACATCTGTAAAAAAATCTTTTTAAATCTGTTAAAATCATTTTGATAAGGCTATCCTAGTTTTACTGTTTTTATATTTTCATTGAATAGACGCTATTGACATTAGTGACACAGAATTATTATCTTTACTTTGTCTTATAATTAACATAGAAATTGAATGGAAAGTAAAACTGTCTTAATTTCAGGAGTGACGGCATTCAGAAGTGCTCTGAAGTTCATCGCTCAAAGCAATATTTAAAAAAAGATAAATACTGATACCAGGCCGGCTTTAATACCCCTTAATTTCGTTGGTGAAACAAAAAATAATAATAATGGACATAAAAAAAGGTACTGAACTTGGTGTTTAAATGATCTAGAGCAGAGCTCATCGAGGCTGTAGTGGAACGAAAAAGCAGATACGCTAGCCAAGAAAGATTTAATATAAAGAAGAATATTTCTATGAATCCAAAATCCAACAGAGAAATTATATTAAAAACTAAAAATTAAAGATTCGCAGGAGAGATGAAATAATTCCATCAAACGAATAACTATCTATCAACATTTTAAAATTCTTTTTACTCTCCGGATCGATGGCAATTATTATTTTAACCAAGCATAGTGTAATAAAATACACTGGGCATAGTGTATTTTCTGTATATAAAGCCGTTTCTTTGACCAAAACTTGACTTTGACAAAACCGAAGGCCCTATAAATCATGTGATCAAAGAATGTGCATTAGGGTTAGAAAACAGATGGCCAAGAAACTTTATGTCACCTGACGGCGAAAACACTCTTGAAGATCCCAGGTATTAAATCTTCTATTAAGGACATTTTGGGAAAACTCTATTCTTTAGTTGTCTTTTAATTTAGGAAGTTAAGGTACTTTTTATATACTTTATGCAATTTATATTTCCCAGTTTAATATGCTGCAAAATGTAGTGTTTTTTCCTGGATCAATATACGTTTTGTCTAGAGTCTTTTGTTGTTTACAAGTGTTCAATATCATCAAATGTCATTTGTTCTTTCGGGCTTCCATATTTCTGACAAATTGGTTCGATATTTCATTTTATGGCGATTTGATAAATGAAATTTGGTAGGTATTTTACATACCAAGCCATTAAAACTTCAGCTCCTTGAGAAATTTCAGGCCAAATCGACTGACAGAGTAAAAAATCTAAAAATGTACATTAGGTTAACCTACTTACGGATGCATACTTCAAAGAACGAAGATTTCACATGTGAGACGGGGGTATAGTGAAATAATGTTTCTAAATATGAATTTTATAAAACTATATTCGTGGCGGTAATTTTAATCTAAATTAATGTAAGAATTGAGGATTAAAAGCTCTGTATTTTTAAATATTTTGCTTCCATTGGAATCCGATAATTGTACAGAATTTCAAAATCTTATAACATGAAGAAATGTATTGTTAAAAACTATGTAAAGGATGCAAAGTAAAAGCATTTGAAAACAAACTGTTCATATAGTTTCTAAGTTCTATCAATGACAGACTTTTTTAAACTATTGAAAGATCTGTGTTCATTTATCACCTTCATAATACTTCCGTATAAAGAAATATTTAGCAGACTTCCTTTTGTTTCAAGTATCAGGACAACAAATGTTTAATCCCTGGTTTTTGGTTTGTATATCTGCCTCAAAAATTATTCAGAGAACTGCCATTTTGATATAAAGGATATGTTCTTTAATTTATGGGGAATTTTCTGTTTTCTGTTATCACGAGTTGCTTCGAGAGATAAATTTATTTTAATGTTACATTGTACAGTGAGACTTTGCATTTTCATGGCAATATTTCAGATCAATGGAAATAGATGGCGCTGCAAAATTCCGAAATGAAAACGATGTTTTTACAATTTAATCTCGCTATTTCATGTTCGTAAATTATTTTGATAATTGATATATGAATAACTAATGCGTATTTAGATCATTGATATTTGTTGATCTGATATTTAATAATTAACAAGAGTCTAATTAAAACAATATGTTTATAAATTTTTACATAGAATATTTATTTTACTTGAGATAATTTAGGGAGAACAGAATTTAAATTATTTAAATTGTTTTTAAATTATGTACTGTTTAAATACAGACCGAATGCGGCAAATTCAATATTAAAAAGTTAAAGGTGAAATTTAAAAACTCCTTGATGATTATTGATAGAATTTTATTCTTTTACTTTTTGAATGAATGTAGTGTTGCCATCTAGTGATAAATTTACTAAATAATCAGCTCTTTCCATAGAATTGTTCTAAGATTTAGGTACTTTTTAAGTAAGAAGGTTAGAAGATGTTGTATAAAATATACGCCATTGTATAAAAATAATTACATTATTACTAGAATACATTCCTGCATACCTAGAATACATTATGCAATTAAAATATAGTTTATCAATTCAAAAATTAATAATTAACTTCTAAAAATATTAAAATATTGTACTGTCACTTAGAAAGCCAAACTATACAAGATTGTGGAAAACAAGCTTTCTGGAAAGCGAATTAAAAAAATTACACTTTTAAGGTTACGAAATAAATTTAGTTGATTAACGCGTTTATAAACCCAACGATAAGCAAGAGAAATAACAAAAACAATTAAGCGATAAACAGAAACATTTAAAAAATAAACTAAAAGCATAAATTTATATCGAAGCAAATGCTTAAAAAAGAGAATTAAAACCGAATTTTATTTTAATCAATGTACTTGCCGCTTTTGGTGACCAGTCGGTTCGGCAATCTTAATGCTCGTTAAAATTTTATTAATTAAATATTTTATGAACTCGTATTTTAATAGCCTTTTCCTTAAAATATTTTTAATCTTCACATTTTGATAGCCATATAATTCACTCCTAATATTATAAAGACCATCAGCCATAACGTAATATGCACCTCTCTAATTTCTTGTTAGTTCCCATAGAATTTATGTTTTAAATTAAAATGGAAAAGATTAAACTGCAATTATAAGAACTATTTTTACTGACACAAAACCTTTAT
>JAOUZG010018166.1:2661435-2672662 GCA_026289955.1 Argiope argentata | reverse complement strand
CTGGAAATGGTTATGTTCAGCTGCTTGCAGATCACTTGCAGCCATTCATGGACTTCACGTACCCACACAACGATGGGATTTTTATGGATGACAATGCGCCATGTCACCGGGCCAGAACTGTTCGCGATTGGTTTGAAGAACATTCCGGACAATTCTAGCGCATGATCTGGACACCTAGATCGCCCGATATGAATCCCACCGAGCATTTATGGGACATCATCGGAAGGTCCGTTCGTGCCCAAACTCCTGCACCATCAACACTTTCACAATTATGGACGTCTATACAGACAGCATGGCTCAATATTCCTGCAGAGGACTTCCAACGACTTGTGGACTCCATGACACGTCGAGTTGTTGCACTTCGCCGGGCAAAAGGAGGACCGACACGATATTAACAGTCATCCCATGACTTTTGTCACTTCAGTGTATGGATACATATATATATATGAGTGCTGAAAACAGTGTCGCTGAGAAACAAAAGAATATCTTTACTAATTTATGTAATATCTCAAGAATTTTTCGACAAAATTTTCTGAGATTAATCCTGAATAAATCTATTTATTATTAATTTTTAATTTTAAATGTATCAAAAACTAAGAAAATAAAGAGAATAGATTGAAGCATTCCGTCGAAAACATGTTAAGTTTAACCTCGGTAGAGTTGGAGGCCTTACTCATTTAGTGGTGGGGAGGTAAAAAGATATTTTGACAGGAAAGTTAGTTTTTAATTAATAATTAAAATTTTAATTAAAAATTCAAAAAGGAAGCTCTGAGACTCACATTCTTGACCTCCATGTTATATATGTACCAAATGTGATAGCTGTAGGTCAAACGATCTAGTCTGTAGAGGAATACACATATACACACATTGAGCTTTATTATAAATATAGATTTAAAAAACAGTAAAAATTTTAATTTTTTAGGGGTCTTTCCATATGAAAAATAATATTCAGTGAAAAATGAGAAATATAAATTATTTTTGCAGATTTTTTATTATTATTATTAATGCAAAAAGGGAAATATTATTTCCTGACACCTGTAGTTATTTCAAAAATTGCAAAAATATTTGACATAGATAGAAATACCGTAAATAAACTGGAATTATATTTACATATGTAATATATTTTGATTTAATGAATGATAAGGAGGTGTATGTTTTTTGACATTTTTTGTAGTTTTTTATCATTCTCTTACTTGTTTTCTACATTTCACGCTTTTATGATTTTTATTTTGACTTTTGGATTTATGATTATTTGAATAACACACAAAAGCAGCATTTAAAAAGAGTAATCATATGGATATTATTTTTAGTCTTTAGTATATATACTAAATTGTGGCTGCATTTTTTTAGTCTTTTTGGCGTCCAATATCGGATTTTTATAAAAGCAACAAAGTGTTTTTAATCATCAAATTAAGGTAGATGTTTAAATCAAATTGAAATACATGAGTAAGTTATTTTAATAACCTTACATACGTCTTACTTTTTGTGTACATTAATCTTTGTCTTTCCTTTTTTTTCTCTCTTACATTATTGCAATCCGGCATTTTGTCTTCTAATTACATATAGCGATATTTTAACTCCATTTTCTTTTATTTCATGTAAATTGAACAGATAATAAACATAATAATTATTATTAAAAATTTAACATTCGGTAAAAATTATGCTTTAAATATTTTATAAAAAAATTAAAAACCGGTTTGTATTTTAAAGTAACAACGAAATGCATTATTAAATATTATACAAAAATATTTTTTTAAAAAACAGTCACATTTCATAAAAAGGTTACAAGATTATTAAATTACAAACATTAGACATTTTTTTTATTTTAAAATAATATGAACATTGTTTTTGTGCAATGATATTTCACCGGAATAACCAAGCAATCACCGGAAAACACCAAAATTTCGTTTAGTTTCTAATTCATTAAAATTTCAAATAATCGCTTCCAGAGGCATATTTTCATCTGCCTAAGTAAATTTACATCATTTTTTGTGCCTTCAAATCAATAAACTAGCCCTTAGAGGATCAAAAGGCAGAAACACATTTTTCTTTATTACAAGTAGAAATAAAAATAACGGTAAATTCATTTGATATTAATAACAAAAAACATTTTGAAAGCAGACGATTTTTCAAAAAGTTTTATCAGCATTTTTTACATCCGAATTTTATTTAATTTTTATACATCAAACATAATGTCATTTTTAAAGTTGTTGCCATAAAAATACAATAATAAAAATTATATATTTCCGGTCGACGATAATTTATGCGCACTTTTATCAGTAAAGCATTCATCTGACTTCTTTATAAGCTGTTCAGCAATTAAGAATGTCATAACTTTTTTGACATCTCATTTTATAAGAAATATGAACGACAAAGGCGCAGAAGTTTAATTGCAGCATTGTTATCAGTAGTTTATTGTGTTACTATATCGGATCAGTTAGTTGCGTTCCTTTATGGATCAAGTCCAACAATTAGCTTGTTGAACTATTTCCTAATTTCCGGGGTACAAAGAATAAAAAACATTTCTAAGAATCATTTAAGAGTGCACTTGAACTATGCTGAAAAACTGGCGAGGAATATTTATTCTATCAAAATGGTTCTTCCACGAAGAATTCAATGTAATTCTTTTTTCTGTACAAAGAATTTAAAGAAAATATTAATAGATGTTATAATTTCAGATATTAAACTATTAAAGGAATAGCTAATTTTTCCCTTAGTTTTCCCCTTCAAATTTCATAGATAGGTAACTGGCCGTAGTATATGCAAAATATTATGCAAATATAGTGTGCTTCAGAAAATTAGGGAAACCTTAAAAATTAATAATTTGAAAGCGAATGAATATAGACGTCTCCATTAAAAAAAGAGAGAAATTAAATTTTTTTTCGTCAAAAAACTAGAATTTACTGATTATATAGTCAAAAGTTTAAACCTCCATTTACATTGGTAAGACATTAAGGAAAATAACGAATTGCAGATGCTTTGTGCCTTGTCCTCCATTTGAGAACGCAGCTTTCTGCTTGATTTTTCGCCACATTAAACGCTATAGTTGCAGATATGATAGCCAGAAATGTTGCTTACTGTGCCCTTGTCTGGCAGATGTTCTATAAGAGTGAAGGATGGCATGCATAGTATTTGTAAACTATTTCTTCACTAATATATTATCCAAAAGAACGTATCGCTCCTGTAATTATAAAACAATAGGTGTTTTAAACAGCAATTAGTATAAAAGATAAGTTTTAATTTCGCACTAAAAGAAAAAAGAATAGTTTTTTTCCTCCATTATTTTATGAGGATAATATTTTCCTTTCTTTATTCGTATGCGAATTTTTGATTTTTTTGTTGCTTCGAACTTTTGAAAAATCTTTTATTTTATCATGTGAGAACATGATGTTGTTTTGGTTTGAGGTTTTTGAAGCCACAAAATGCGTAGGCAACAAATTGGCGATTTATCGCTTTTGAGGCATTCATTTTACGTTTTTTATTGTTAGAAAATAATGTAGAAGGTTGTCACATTTGGCGATTATTTTCAAAAAATAATTTTAAAAATGGAAAATTTATTTGTAATTCAAAAGTTTAAGTCAATGACAACATTGCTACATTTTTGTTTTTGTTGTTAAAATGTTTTTATTAAGTGAGAATACGATGTTGTGCTGATTTGAAGTTTGTGATACCACAAAATGATGTACGGAATATTGATGATTTATCGCGTTTGGGTCATTAGTCTTTGACTTTTAAGTTTATTAGGAATTTGGAAAAATGGTTGTCACACCACCAATAAAAAGTTACGACTTGGCACAAATGTCTGTCATCTACCCGATTCTTGATATACCAACGCATGCGTATGCTGATAGTCACCAAATCAAACCTGTTTAAGTGAATTAAATTAATTCAGACAAACAGTGCCTTAAAAATAATGACGTTCTCACATGGTAACATGAAATTTGAGATTACAGATTTCCATTTTCTTCTTTCATATCAACCTGATTTAATAAATGTTTTGAAAAAATCATTTTGATTTCATCAAAGTAACTTCAAACTGTATAATACGTAAATAACATATAGGACAACTTGCGAGACTGGATTAATTTTGTTATATACTTTTTCTATTTAGCACAAACTTCAAGAAGGAAGAAATTCAAACAATAATATGAGATAGCCAGGGCCTGACTAAGGCAAGGGCGTACGGGGCAGTTGACCTTGATCCCAATACAAAAATGGAGCCTCTCAAATCGAATAAAAATTTTATTTTACGTTTCCTTCTTTGATGAATATTCTTCATTGCTAAAGTAGTGACGCAGAGGGGGTCTCAAAGAAGTTTTTGCCCCGGGGCCTCAACTAGGCTAAGTCGGGCCTTGGAGATAACGCTTGAATGTCAAATATGACTTCTTAATTATAAAGAAAATAAATTAAATATTAGGTTTATTATCTAATTGAGTTAGTTTTAAAGCTGCATTTCGAAAACGCTCGCTTGTGTTTAAGCGAATTAGTGTCTGAATAAAACTAATAAATTTTCAATAGCTGCGATTAGTAAGCACTTAAGAAGCTAAAAAAGGATGTTCAACTCTTAAATTTCATTTTTTTGCATTATTTATATGAATAGCGTTGAAAAGGAAATAAAATTTCTACGCTTAATTTCTTTCTTTATGCCGGGTTTTCAGTCGGCCAGTTATAAGGCGGCACGTAGGTAACGTATGCGTAGAAAGGCTGGAAATGCTGTTCGGTCGATGTAATTGCCCCAACTGGACAACTACAAGTCGCAGTATTGTAATTTTTACTACCGAGCATGCGTTTGTAGAATTTGGCATGAAAAAAATTAATCACTTATCATAGATTAATTCCGACATTTTTTGCTCGTTCTAATGCAAGGTTGTGTTCTTTTTTTCATTTTAATTATTATTTCTTTTCTGTATTTTTCCAAATTTAGGCATGTTGACCTTTTTATTTTACCATATTTGTGTAAATATCCTCCATTTTAATATGATACATAGGGGAAAAGAAAAATTCAGGTATGGCAATTTATATCCAATCATGAAATGTTTGAATCAATCTAATAAAATTGTGGCAAACATAAATCAGTCTCTAACCACGCATGCGCTACCTACCGTCCGTACTTGCAGAGTGTAAACCCGGCATTATTTTGTAAGTGATTAAATGTGCATGGATAAAGCTTGAAGGAAATTAAATAAATAAAAATAAAGAAGCGGAAATATTTATTGGCAACAGTATGTAAAAATAATCAGTATCAAATAGTTCTAGAAGTTGCGAATGGGGGATAAAAGCCATTGTAGCTATAAATCCCAATACCTTATATCTTTCAAGTTCAAGTTGCGAATGTTTTAATTCATCTGTATTCATTTTATTACATTTATCTTGGAAACCAGGCTGTGAGTATTTTTTTCTTTATTTCATTTTTAAAATACATTAAGTTATTGCATTTTTTTTATTACAATATGCAAAAAAGGGTAGTATCACAATTTTGTTCGTTGATTATGAAATCTACTAAAAATTTAGCAATATACGTCTAAAATTTGGCTGGTGTTTGTCTCTTAGGTAGTAGGCTTCTTTAAATATATTTAAACACTTTCGGAGAGATTTAATTAATATTTTACTAATTCAAGAAAATACTTAACAATTAACTATCTTTTATAATCATTAATCAATTTACTAAACGGAAATTAGTTACTTTGCCAAAGCGTATAATAGATATATTACTCAAATTTTGAATTATAGTTGTAGAATATTTATATTTAGAATAATTTTCATCACTTTTATGTTTATTCTGTGCAACAAACATTTTTTTTGTTTAAATACATTTTAAATAGACTTCGTTTATCCGAAGTTTTTATTAATTTAATGATTTTTAGTATGATGGCTGTCACATTACTGAGAACATTATAAATAACAGCTATAACTGAAATCACAGAAAAGGAGGATTAATAAAGAAATGCAAATGATAATTTCTCTCGATATAATAAAAAAATAAAAAAAAATCCTTATTGTTATCATAAATTATTATTTTCTGTATTTAATTGAAATAAGAATTATTGCAAACTATAATGATTTTGTCAAAAATGTTCAAAATGTAAGTGATAAATTTTTGTCCTTGTCGGCTAAGACAATCGTTTGGCATTTGCTTAAAAATTTGGAGCTTTTCAATAATATATTTTCGATTATTCTGTTTGTAATTAAAAAAAATTTCTTTGTTTTTATTATTCATAATATTTCTTATTTTAGTATTATTTATTTTGCACTATTGCTGAATTATGTGACAACAATTAATAGAAAAACAATGTATTTTTTTCATTCATTCTTTAAATTTAGATAAGAAATCATTTGCTTATGCCTTCCAGCTTACCATGTGAATTCTTTTTTCTCATTTCAGAAAAGAGAATTCGCCTCTTTTCACTTTGTATGTCACATTTTAGGCGAATGAAGTTGTTTGGATTATTTTCAATGAGTTATATTCTAAAGGAAGAAAATAAAAGAGGTAATGGAATGCATTATCTTGAGATTAAGTAATTTAAAATACTTGAAGTATATTTTATAGCCTGATTTTCATTGTTTTAGATGCTATCTTCATTAAATACAAAATTATTTGCTTTTTTATTCTACTTGTCCCCGTTGTAAATAAAAAGAATGAATTTTTAAAAAACAATAAAAGAATAAAGGTTAAATCATTAATCAAGTTACCATTTTTCGAACTATAGATTCGAATTTTCTACGGGAATTTTATTTCATTTATTAATAAAATTATCACATTATTATTTCATTCATTAATAAAGCTATCATCAATCACATTATGCAATGTGATTGATGATAGCTGTACATGCATTGGCAAAAGCTGTACAAATGTAGAATTTCCGGTTTAGGTTATGTGCTTTATATTTTCACAGTAGTGAAAGTATACTCTAACAGGAGAATGTACTTATACAATAGCTTAGGCTGAATAAGTTAAGTTTTAAGCCTAGGTTAGTTGTACTTTCCTAAAAATAGGTTTCGATTATTTCATTGTAACTTTTATTTTTTTAAGATTTAGCATTAAAAATATCATTCATTATGAAGATTAAAAAAAAAGAAAACGTTATCTAAGAATCTGTCAAGCGAAATAGAGTACATACAAAGTATGCATAACATCAGATTTTGGAGCTTATCCCCCTTTCTTTAAATAGAAATACATTGTTTAATTTTATTTTTGCTTCGCTATGCTTATGGTCGTCTATATGATTTCATAATTTTCTACGATACATGATTTACATAACTCCAGTTGTTACAAGCTTAATAACAATTATTATTACAAGCTTATTAACATTTAAACAATAATTTGTGTATTTTGCTTTGTGATATCTAAGCAATATCGTTTGGGCATTCTGAACTATGTTAAGTTGGCAGTCTGAGTCAAATTTTTGGTAAATATGCCATTTTAACTAAAAACCTGCATCTCAAATGTAATTCATTTTCCTTGTTGTATCTTCGATAATTATTACGTTCTCACACACGAGGATATGACCACATTAGAACGACCTTAAGACTGAACTCTACGGAACATTTTGATGATACCAATTTAGTTATCCGTGTATTTTTTAAATTCTAACTAGCTTTCAAAGATTTTAAAACTTCTAACTAATTTTTAGCAATACGTTTTATAGTTGGAATGGCATTTAAAACGCTTTCATTGTTTTCTCAATTATTTTATCATGTGATTTTCTTTTTTTATTGAAAGTTAAAAAAGGATTCTGCTTAGTGTTCCTTGAGTTTTCATGCAAAATTAGAAAATAAAATCTCATTATTACTCCGCAATAATGAGTGCAATTTGAAGAGAATTTATTCAGATAGTTGCCTCTTTAATGACTCAGTGGTGCTATGCATTTAAATTCTATTAAGAATGTTCATGTGCTCTATAAGCAGAAAAAATTGTGTTATTAAAATAACATGACTTTAATGCGTGCCAAGAACAGATGATTAAAAGTTTTTGGTTGAGGGAATTATGGGCATTATATTGCGTTTAATAGATTTAATTGATATTAGACATAAGTAATATTCGCGAAGAACCAGCTGGTCGCTAAAGGCGGCTATTCCACAAAAATATCGTGTTCTAAAATTAACTTTTGTGCTTATTGCTTTTTCGAATTAATTGGGACTACTATATGCCATTCAAATAGGTCGAGAAAAAATGTTCCATTGATTATGTTTCTAGACCAGCTTATTTCCAGTAAACTTCAAGAAGTTTGACGCGCTATACAAGATTAAAAAAAATTCCGTATCACTAAAGATCAGAACTTTAGAGTTAGAACTACTAAGTTTGGATGTTGTTACTTCTTTCTTCAATTATTTGTTATGAGAGAATTTTAAAAATGTTAGTTTTAAACAAATCGAAATATTCATGATTTTTCTCAATAATATCATTATATATTGTTGTATAAAACTACATTTTTCGGGACTTAAAAAAAATGTTAAGAAAATTATTTTTTCTTTTCTGGACATTTTTTGTTATATTTCAATATTCTTAAAATCTTTCTAAGTATAATTTAGAATAATACCTTCATGACTTCATTAACTGTGTGGTATATTCTCATTAATTTTATAGTAACTCAGTGATAATAATGCCTCATTGCTAATATTGTATTTTTAAAAATAATGTGAAACTTGAAAATAAAATATACCAAACATATAATTTTTTACATACATAAAACATATAATTTTTACAAACATAAAACATATAATTTTTAAACATATATTACCAAACATATAATTTTTAACCAGATGAAAACTACTTTTTTTAGCATGCTATAAAGACGAATCAAAACCAAAACTTTATTCAGCTACAATATTTCTCATTGAAGGTTCGGATCTTCTTTAATAATTTTTTCTGCAATATAATTTTTTAAAAATTTATTGTAGTTAAGTTTATAATAGCACGTTTCTAAACAGTTACAAATAAGATGATCACCTCTGAATTAATTATTTGCATTTGATACTCTATTCTATTTTCTGTGATGCATAAAGAAGGGGAATGAACTATCTGCGTACAAAATCTGCGTAAACGTCAAATTCTGCTGTGCCAGGTGATGCTAATAAATATGGGGGTGGGGGGGGGAACGAAATGGATCGCATTTATTCAGTACGGTACCAATTTGCATTTATGTACTATTGCTATTTGTGGCGTGTGGTCTTTTCTTTGAGCAGGTGTTTAAACAGAGTCTGATCACAAATTTACTATGACGCATACAATTATGTTCCATTTTGGATCATAAGGCACAAGGTGATTACTGAGATCAGTTGTTGTCAGCATATTATACTGAGTGATCTGTAAAATAGAAAGTAGCTGATGCACCGTTTTGTTAATTGAAAAGCGTTCATTTTTCATTAGAAGGTTATAAAAATCCATTCATAAGTTAATATATTATCTGTAAACTGTATGTTTTATGACAAAAACGAGAGAATGCTACGAACATTTGAATTAGAAACAGAATATTTAACCATTAAAAAATCAGATTGAAGTAGACTACTGAATCAACCCCATCCCTTTTAAAGAGAAGATTCTAATCATTTATTTTATTTATGTTTTAAATATAATATTTTGTAATTGATTTTCCGGTTTGTTTCTGTTAATAGTTTGACAAGAAATTTTAGAGACTTTATTAGACTTCAGAAATTTTACTATATACTTATGTATTCTCGATGACAATACACTAGTTAAAGTTATGTAAACATTAAACTTGAATTATGAACTATAGTCCACTAGGTAAACTAATAGTTCTCACAAATAGTTCTACTTGGTAAAGATTTTGAGAAACGAATATGTCGTTTCAATATTCCATGTTATTTGTATAAATGGGCTGGAAATAAAAGATTAAAAAGTAGAAAAAAAAATTAAAAATTAAAAAATAACTCACTTTTCATTGGTACAATGAAAGGTAGAAAATGATTTTTTAAGACAAAAACTGGAGTTTGGAATAAAAATACAAAAGCGCGAGATGTTGAAAACAATACTGTACCGAAAGCCACGGCGAATATCGCAATTACAATTTTTACATTATATCCCTTTCAACTCTTCTCACTTTTGTTACCTTACTTTTAATGTCTGTTTTATTTTATAAAAACAATTATTATAAACATCAACATATTATCTTCATATTTTAGAACACAAATAAATGCATGCTTCATAGTCATTTTATTTAATATTTGAAACAAAGATATTTAAATATTTCTTTCATAAAACAAAATGAAAGCTGCTTCATAAAAGATTTTTTTTAAGATTCATGAATAGAGATGGAAGTCAATTCATAAAATATCTTTCAGATTACTGTTTTCCAAAATGCCTTTGTTAAAAGTAATCATTTTTTTAAAATTAAATGGATTGTGACTACCTCATAATAACCTTATTTCTCAAACTGAGTTTAGACTCTTTCTTCATCAAGCAGAAGAAAAAAACTCCTCAAGAATTCATTTCTTTCTGAAGAGGAAGAAAAACATATTAAGAGAATTGTGAAGCTTTTACGGGGATCATAATAAAGAGAACACGGCCAGAACTCAATAACATGTCGATTCATGAGACTCCAACTGGCATACTTCCGCTGACAACGAATTGTGCTTAACAGCTATTCCAATATATTTCAAAACGGCCGTGAATGTTTAGCGGGAAATTGAGATTGTTGTGGTAGAGAAATTGCAGTTATCATCCTCCCTGAATTTTTCGAGCGCTTAGGCAAAATATGCTTACACAATAGTTTGCGTAAAATCTTGTAGTTAATGAAAAGAAACTGGTATGCAGCTAAATGTATTCTTCGGGGCTTATTTCTTTGTTTTCATAAAAAAAAATTTCATTCACTCTCTCTCTCTATAACAGACACACATTGCAAACAATCTAGCAAATGTGTGCCAGGATGAAAATTTCATTTTTCTAGCCAACTGACCTTTTCATACACTGTTTCTCTCTCTCTCTGACACACACACACACATATATGCACACACATTGTAGACAATCTAACAATTATTATGCCAGGTTGTAAATTTCCTTTTTCTAGCCCCCCCTCTCTCTCTCCTTCACAAGCACACACACACACACACACACACACACACACACACACACACACACACACACACACACACACACACACAAACACACACACACACACACACACACACACACACACACACACACACACACACACACACACACTCACACACACACACACACACACACACACACACACACACACACACACAC
>JAOUZG010018166.1:2621142-2656150 GCA_026289955.1 Argiope argentata | reverse complement strand
ATATATATATATATATATATATATATATATAACACAACAATTAAAATTCTACAAGTTACATAAACGCAACTCAGTTAATTGGTTTGAACACCACATTTGTAGATTATATTAAGTTTCAGACGTATGATTCAAAAGCAAAAGGTATAAGATAAATTCTCAATTTTCTTTAAAATACTATGAGACGTGCCATATTTTGTTGAAATAAAAGAAAAACAAAAGGAGAAATAATCTTGCTGGAGAGTGGCATATGAGCAAGTTTCGTGTCCCCTTTCAAAAATATGCTACGGTCATTCTACTACAGATTTCCTAATTATGAACCGTTGTCAGAAGAAAAGGACAGGAGACGATGCTTCAGACGAAGCTTCCCTTTTAACTTCAACACGGCACCAACTCTGATGGATTTAATTCTTTGATGTCCATCGATTTTATCAGAGTTCTAGTAAAGTTATAGAAAGGAATAAGTAGATTTAAAATAAGTGGGAAAAAATACAATGCCATATCAATTTTATGGAAATTAAATTAATAATTTTATGGCCAGTAGTACTGGACATGGACCTGTTCAACAAAGATGTGATGTCAGTGTCCCTGGACAGGAGACACGAACCGGTTAAAGTGCAGAGGCTCGCATGAATGGCATATCTTTTGTAAAATAGGATTAGGTAACAAGGTTCTTTATTAAATTCTAAATTCCTCCTCATTTAGTGCAAATGCATTTCACGAAAATTGGAATTTACGTATACGGAAGAAAATTTGTTTCCCAAATTATTTCAACCACAGTCTTATGAATCTATGTTACCCTGTTTCTTCCAAAAAAAATGTGTACGTCGATTAAAAATTAAAAACTAAAGCACAAAACTAGCGCATTATGATTACTAAAATACAAAAGCAATTATTTATGATTTCAATTATGAGACTGATCTTTAGAAAATAGCTTGTTACAACGTTTTAAATCGTTTTCTTCATTGCTTTTAACTTCTAATTATTCAAGAATCAGAAAAAAAAGAACATATCTGCAAAGCATTCATGATAAACTAATTATCACCGACACTATCTCATTTCATATCGTCATTCTAAATGCAGGAAGAAATAGAACTGAACATATAACATTTCTGTTTATATTTATTGACCTAAGTCTGTCCAGAAAATTTAATCGTAACAAATTACGAAGCTTTTTCTGGTTTTTCAGCGTAGCATTTACAAACCAAAGCTTCCATTCATTTTTCTAATAAAGTTATTATTCCTCTTTCTCCTCCCCCTACATAAAATCTTCGATTTTGCGAAAGACTGTGAATGAAATCGTTATGAGGGTTCAGAATATTATTCTCAACGTCTCGGTCACAAGAATTTTATAGTTCATACAATAGTTGCAAAGAAGAGCGGATATGCTTTGGGGGGGGCGAATATGCTTCGACAGAAACCTGCAATTCTGGTAAAAATAACGAAAATTAACTTTTATTTGTTTTAATTGTTGCGTTTTTTAGCTATCGCATTTATTTGCTTGCAAAAGCAAAGGTCTATAGGTAATCAACCTATTGGCAATATAGTTCGAAATTTTAAAAGGATCTGCAGTTTCGATTCTAAAAACTGTATTTTAAATATAATTTATTGAAGTCATTGCATTTTTTAGTTATTTTAACTACATGTGTGAAAAAGTGTAGACCGATCGGTTGCTATTCCTTTGGCGAATTTGTTCGAAATTCTACCTTTAAATGATAAATCTATGCTCCAAATTTTATCACTCTTTCGATTTGCATTTTATAATTATTACTAGTCAACTTTCACGACTAGCTTGTATTCAGAAATTATTGTGATTTTTTTAGACATTTAAGAAATTAACAAAGAATTCATTTTTTATAAAAAGATTCGTCTTCTAATGTAATAAGACTGAAAAACTTCAATTTAGTTAAATCAGTTTACTGTCAATTATTAAAATTTGCATATTTCAGGAAATTAAAACTAAGGTGAAAATCTTGCTATGGAATTAAATGGGAAAACTATGGAAATCCTACTGAAGAAAAAACATTTAATCTCATGACTGAATGTTTTCATGGATGAATTTGAATTCCATCATAACATATAAAGATCCTGCTTGGATTGAATAACGATTTGAATTAAAATTAGAGGAGAAAGTGTAGAAAAATGAAATAGATATAATTCAAAAGATAACTTTTTTGAGTCTTCAAACAATACTAAAAGCAACTAATAACAATACTATATGAACAACAATTTCCATGGGCGAGTCTATTATTTATCTGGCGATCGCTATAAGCCTATTTTCCCTTGATTAAACTTTCTGTTCGAAGACAATTTCTAGAGTTCATTATATCTACTTCGCTCCGACTGAATGGGCTTTTTGGTGACAAAGAGAGCACATTGCGAAGCATTTCTTTTAACATTTTGCAACATTATTTATAAATTAGACAAATTTCTCAGTTCAGAAGCAACTTCAGAAGAAGGATGAAATTTATATGAGGGTTTGCTTACATTTTGTTATTGGCATTCGACAGTAAATAATAAGATAATATTTTTTTGTGTGTGCGTGAGCATTATATATGGAGAGATGCTCCGGAACCTGCACTCGAACGAACAATTTTTATCTGAAGGGATTGTATCCAATTTTTAATAGAATTCTACGAATTCAGTGGTTTAGCTTAACCCTTTATCTACTGAATTATGTTATCATCAATTTTCTAACTTCATTTTTGCATCAGTAGTTCAGTTTTCTTACAGAATAATCCCCGAGAACTCAAGAGAAAAATTTTAATTTATAGAAATATCTTAATTTAAATATTAATTAAATATTTTTCATTCCTACTATTATCTTACATTAACTTCTTGCTATTTGGGTTGCATTCTCCGTGGGTTTTTTTTAGAATACCATTGGCAAAAATAGTCATCTTACGAAAATATAATCCATATTTAAATGGTACTTATAAGTACCGTCAATAGATAAAGGATTAAGGCATTGTAAGTTATCAGGTTCACAAACAGAGCGACAAACAGACAGATAATTCGAATTTTGCATTTTTTCTGAATTCCAGGAAGTGAAGATTTCTCAGTATCTCGAACTCAAATTGTTTGGCGATTATATTATTTTTTCAACATTTTGGATGCAAAAAAGTAAAAATAAATGGCAGAAATGTGAGTCTTTAGACTAAAATGTCAAAGCATAATAATATTGTAGGTTAAATAGTTCAATTATATTATTTATTCTTTAAACATATAAAATATCAAAATTTATTCTTAAACATACAGCAGTGATAATGTGTACATAAAAAATGATTTAAGATTGTACTAACCGACATAAGTATAGCTGCTTAATTATCCATTCATGGTTTGTAGTTTTTAATTGATTCAAAACTCGTATCTATTAATTAAATTAGAACTCTTCAAACTCAGAAAAGCAATAAATAAATAAATCTTTCAAGAACTTTGTTTCACGAAAGCAATTAACAATCAGAATTCTAGTTAAAAATTATTTTTCTCTTGAATGAGTAAACACAAAGAACTATATTCATTCAAGTGATCGGTTTTCTTTTATTATCATTTTTTTATTACTAATGAATCCGATTCCTATAGAACTTGTGAATTAAAAATTCTGAAAAAGCTAAAATTGTAATCGAACTAATTTAACAATTCTAATTGTGTTCTTATTAAAAAAAATTCGTTAATTCTTTTAAGAATATTAAGAACATTATCAAACAGAGATCACTGTGCAGAAAAAAATATATCATTTGCTTCAATAACCACAAATTCAAAAGGCATTTTAACTTTCTAACCCAGTTTATCTGTGTAAAGGTTAACAATTTTACCCATTTATAAACAAAGCAATTTATAGGAATGACCACTTTCTGGATCATGCAAGTAGTGCATGGAGGAAAAACGCGAGTAATTACACGAATGATTAGTTTCGAAATCCATTCGTTTTATTCGAAAAGGATATTTTGACCTGACTCTGCTACCCAGAACATTTGACTCAAGAGGAAAACGCAATTTATTAATTCACTCTTAAAGCTTTTATCAACATTCATTAAGAATGCTCTTCTATGGGTTGCAAAATTCTGAAAAAAAATCCAAGTTTATTTTATGCAAACAAATAATTATCTTTTAAAAAATTTTGCAACATTTTTTTTAAAAAATAAAATTTCCTTTCCACTGTAATTATTTAAGAAATCTCTTAAACATTTCAATCATTTTTTAACATTCTTATAAAAAGAAAAGAATGTTTAAAAAATTAGAATTCAGAAAATAGAAAAACTATTTTGAGATGATTTTACGTGGAAACGTGACTCGTGATCAGTCTTATTGAAAAAAGAAATTTTATAAACATGTCATACAAATTCATCACAAATTATCGGTTTTTCATATGCTCAACATCATTAGAGATAAAATTCATAGTAAAGTTTTTAAATAAAAGTTTTGAAAATGATTTTTTTATTCTCTTTAAACTTAAATAATTATCCATTCATGTATAAAATTTATAAATAAAGTCAAAATCATTAACACTGAAGTAAATAAAAAAAATTTTAAAATATTTTTACATGAACTTTTTTGTCAAAATAAATAAACATGACAATTAAAAATATGTATAATTAGCTGCTGTTGAAACCAGCTGGTCTTGCGAGTATATTTAAATATTTTATTTCAATTAAATACAGCAATATTCTTACTTAACCTATTATTATGTAATATTCTTGCATACGACTATTCTTATGTACAATTTCAAACTGTGACTGCGTTAAAATAATGTCATTTTAGTACACCTGCTCTATCAACTGTATAAAAAATTGAAGTCGAATTCAACGACATTATTGCGCCATTAAAAACTTGATTATCTGCGCAATCTATTATTTTATTGCATGTTATAAATGTGCACTTCCTTATTTCTTATATAAACTGACAAAATAATAATCAGAAACTTTTTTCTTTTACCAGTTAATTGTTTCGACCTTTTCTGAAAATGCGTATCTGCATCACAAAAATACAGCAACAACGAGTGCATTCATCAAACACAGAATATGTGCAGCATAAAATTAAATTCTAATTAAATAACTACTACTTTTTTTATTTCAATAATCACACTTATATATTTAATTGAACTAACATACATTTTTAGTTTGTGGACCATAAAAAATGTCGCCTTTTGGAAACATGTTAAAAAAGATACAAAAGGATCCTCATCCTGGTTTTTATTACCAGACGAGCCATTTATTTAATAGTCCGAAACAATTTATAGTTGCCTAATTGCTTCTGGATTGATTTTTTTGACAATAATTATTAATAATCTTTTATTTTTCCCTTTGATTTAGTCATCTTGTCATGATTCTTAGATTTAGCCGACTTGGACTCAAAACATTTCATACATCTTGAAATTTACGAATATATTTGAGTTTTGTGAAAGTTGTAATTCAAACAGCACATTATTACTTAATTATTACTCTTGACAAATAAATTCGTCTTAATGCAAAATGTACTTTTTTCATGACGAATATACTAGTTAAAAACAGTTAACCAGTTAATAATAGAAGTAAATCGTAATTAAATATATGATTAAAAAATCTGCTTCAAAGGGTTTCAGTTCAATTCAACAATGAAACTTTTTGTTGGAAATCATGTAAAAAATATTTTTTTAATACAAGAAAAGTATCGACGTCAATTAAATAAGTATCGATGCAAAAACAATTTTTGAAACTTAAAATAAATTTTGTGCAACTCTATTTTCTGAGATTGTTGTGGGAAAATGCTCGTATCTAGCTTATTTTTTTCTCTCTTATTAAAATTTCAAAAAATATATTTCAAGGTTCCTATTCCTACCTTTCAAAGTGTATCTGAGGGAAATTTTACAGATGCAAGTAAAACGCTCAGTCTTGTAGAAAGCAGAAACACAAACACTCTCTTTATTGCCGGTTAAGATTTATTTATATTTAGTTAATAATTTTGAAATGCAAAACAGTTTTTAAAAATTTTAACAATATATCATCCTAAATAGTTAAATCTAACCCATTCATGTATAATAGTTCAACAAATATTTCTATGAAACATTTCCAAAAAATGTAACTTTATATTTTTTTGTAAAAAAAAAAAAAAACTTTATAAAATACAAGAAAAAAAACTTTAGCCTACTTATAAGAACGAGAAATGTTTTTAACGTTTAAAATAATAAATTTAAAACAAATTTTTAGGAGCAACTAAGCTTTTTTATACCTGATTTTTTATGTGGAAAGTGAAGAGTTAAATACTAAGTTCATCGGGGATAACGATTTATAAATTAGGAGGAATAAATCAAATGAACACATTTTTAATATTAAAACGCCGTACAAATAGAAAGGCAAAGGAGTGCTAAAATATTAAGGCTAAAAAAACCCTCTTCACGCTTTTGAAAAAAAATCATTAAAACAATTAAATATTTAAAAAATATTTTTATATATTTGACATAAAAAGTCATTAAAAAATAAATGTGTGAAGATTATTTTATGTGAAATGGCTTCAAATGATCGCATGCTTTAGAAATTTGATGGGAAGAAACCCTGACATTAGTAAGGAAGTTGAAGAAAAAAATTAAACAAATTTCATATTATTTTAGAATATTTTTATAAATAAGAAAATAAAATCATAAAACAGGAAATAACTAATAAAAAGCGATCGGATACAAAACGTTTTCTGACAACTTCATATGAAAATGCATAGTTAAAACGTCATTTTATTTCTACATACTGGTGATATTTTAAATCCCCAGTTTTTTCTTATTTATTTCAAGAAGAAAAATATTCCATGAATCTGAAAATATAATTTAAGTACAAGGGAATAGCAATGAATGATGCTCTAGGAACTAAATAATTTGACCATAAAAATCATAAATTAAATCATAATTTTTATATACTACTTAATTCTAACTCACTTGGCTAAATAGAAAATTGAATCAGAAATTAGATGAAAGATAGCTTTCCTACCCAGCTCAAAAAAAAATCCTATTAAATATTTATTCTGAGAAAAATTAAAATAAATCCATGTTTGAATGTAGTAAAAAGTTTTATCAAATTTAGTAAAACAGAAAGGAAATATTCTACTTTAAATTCAGTGGAAAGCTTACAGCAAGAGTCAAGTTCAGCTGCCTTGCACAACTGTACAGCGGCAACAAAATTTCTTATGAGTGGGAAAACCAAAATTTCATTCGTGTCAACAATGATATATAAGCCCGTATCTGATTAGAATACCGTCCTGTTAGCAGGTGACGGAAAATTTTATAATTTCACTTGCGATGGGCTAGCAGAAAGGGGGGGGGGGAGTGTGAATGAGTAATTTAAGAACTAAAATGGAATAGTGAAACAAATGAAGGGCTCTTTTGTGAGGTGTGTATATTATAAAAAGATAATTTGATGTTCATTGAAGACGGATCAACGTTTTAATTTAAATATTTTAGAAAAAGGGTTACTGATCGGAAGCTTTAATTTAGATTTAAACCCAATTCCAATGGTTGCCCAATACCCAATAAAGCTTAAAGATTCGGGAAAAAATAAAAATAAGAAGGGAGATAAAAAACGTATCCTGAAAATAGAAGAACATTGATGGTAAAATTTCAAAACATCTAATCCATCAATGCCCAGTTGATTGAATAGTGCTGTGCCTGCACTATTACTCATCTAAGATATCCATATAAGCACTATATTATCAAAATATTATCATTTTTATTTGTCATTTTTTTAATCCTATTAAATGTTCTATGATTTTTGTGAAGTAGCATTTGCGATTTTTTTCACCTTTTCGTTACGCCAAAATGTTCTAATGAGATTTTGACGAATCTCCATATTTCAGATCTTACCCCATTTTCGAAAAAGTTTGTGACAAAGATAACATAAAATTGCCTTGAGGATGAATGAAATTCGTCTTGCGATCTTTACACCAAATTGGGGGATTGCCATCGTATTTTGAATAAATTCCGTTCAAAATAAATGAGTCGTAATTCGTCTGAGTAAGTTCGAATGTAAGTTAACACGATGGCTAGAAAACAAGAGAGCTGGATGGATAAAATTGGGTGTGCAAATTTAATATCTATAGTGCAGACACCTAATAAGCATTCATCCAAATCCAGCTCGGAGTGAACAGGTTGTCGGCCTCTACTTTCTGAAACATATAAAATTGTGATTATTTAAATATATTAAATTTGGTTTGTAAATTTGTGACTACAAGTAAATTTCTGAGTCGATTTTTTTTCCTATCGTAGAGGAAAAATGCGTCTAAAACCCAAATTTGATTTTCAGATACCTTCAACTGCATGCCAAAGATTAATCGCCAAAACTTTTATTAAGAATCACAAAATAAATTCATTAAAGTCTAAATTCCCTCTGAAGATTACTATCTTGAAACTTTTGAACGCCAATGTTACTCAAAGTATTATTACACCTTTATTAGATCGAAAATGAGAAAGTTTTAGAAAGACTATTTGTGTTATTAAAATATTAAAAAACAGTTTTATCGAGAATTATTGAAATCAGTTCTATCAGAGTTCGAAATTTCAAAATTCTTCTTCAATAAAAAGTGAATGGATAATCGATAGTAAATCTCATCTCTACAAATATGAAACAAGTCAAAATAAATAAATAGCAATTTGTTTCATTATGCACTATTTCTTCTGTATTCCCAAATATCATTTAATATTTAATCTTTGGGCCATTCGTCATTCGCCAGATTATAAACAATTTCCATGTACTGTCGTTTGTGTTGCCACTGCTCATAAAAGAGAATGCCACTCGACTAATTGAATTTGACACAATCATTTCGATAGCGAGTGCCCTGTCCTTAAATTGTTCCGTTTAATTATGAATGCCGTTTATTCGTATTACGTAATTGTTGGGAACGGCAGAGCATGTTGCGGGGGGGGGACATCTTAAAAAGGACTTAATTCCTCTCTTCCTGCTCGCCAGAGGAAGCGAAGAGAAGTTCATCACTCTTATCTGAAAACGAGTGTTCGCAGAAGAAGCCTTTCTCCGCATCCGCCCCAGTGGCGTTTCCTCAGTGGCGGAAGAGCGGGCCTAATGAGTGGAGGCTGAACGGCATCTGTCGAGTAGATGGCGCATTAAGTTGGGACACATTTACTCAATTTTATTTTCGTTGTTGTTGTTAGTTAATACAAAGCATTTATTTACCAACCAATTTTTTAAATGAAAAAGATTATAAAGTTTTTACAGTGAAATCGGAGATTTTTATTTTTTTGGAATATGAATTTGTAGCTAGTGAAGGTCGCGGTACGAGCCTGCGACGTTTGGGCTTGTAGCCGAGTAATATACCGATCAAGCAAAAGGGACCCCTCAGGTTGAAGGATATTATCTTTCATATAAGGCTGACGCTACAAATTATTGCAATCGTCAAAAGAATTACATTTCGAGATATGGATGAATTAATCAACACTTTATAAATTTATCTGAATTCGAAAACAATCTTTTTAATTGTAAACAAGACAGCTTTAAAATACAAAAATATGAGATAATGAACCTGGCATGTGATTTTTTTTAACCAAAACTGAAGATATCTCTGAAATCCTTCGGGGTAGTATTTTCATACGTTCAATCATTTTCATGTAGACATGAGAAGTACAAAACACGACATCTAGATAGATGGAATTTGACGATAATTTTATCACCTGAATTTTATATCCGAATAAGATTTCATATAGGATCATAGGAATTTCATTCAGGATCTGATTGATTGAGCACCAGCCTGATTCTTTGCATGTATATTATCGCGATTACAAAGATAATTAATATGCGACCAAACTGATCTGTTAATTGGCCTTTAATTTGTAACACCAAAATTATATATCTGCATGAAAGTTTAATCAAATAAGTAAAAGGAAAGCGATCCAAACCGCACATTGGTTCCTTTTATTTATACTACGAAAAATAATTATGTCCCAAACTCAACGTGATCGGGAAAGTATTCGAAAGCATCCCGAAAAGGAAACTCCTGTATTCACGAATGAAACAAATAAAAAAATGTGCATAGTTAAGAACAAAAGGTCGAAATTTTTAAAATAATTCTTTATATATTTTTTATGTTTATCTTTTACTAGTTTAATTATTTTAATTCCTTTTCCCCGTCTTTATGTGTATTTCTGGACAAAAAATTAAGTTTCCGGATTGCCGGAAGAGAAAGATGCTTAAGATGCTCTTTAGCAGAAATTAATACACCAATGAATGAAAAATAGGGGTTTATTGTAAAATTATGTGTCTTCATTTTCAATTCTATAACTGTTTGTTTGGACAACATCCCGTTTTGACAAATTTTCTTTGTTTGCATTCCTTATGTTTTTAACAAAAAAGAATACTAATTTTTTACAGTATATGCTTTTGGTGACTAGCTTACTCGCCTTGAACAGCCATTTTCTTCATGGGAAAACTATTATATAGAACTTGTAACTACTTTAAATACCACTTTTTTTGTTTGATGAGATTGTAAGAGATAAAATGAATGAAAAATGTTTTTTCTAAAGGGTTTATCATTGTTCCAACATAAAGCCGCTTTATAATACTAAGATAAGAATACTAAGTTAAAAATTGGTATAAGTATACTAAGTTAAATATTTATGAATCAACAAATTTAGTCTAAAAAATTAATATATGAAAACATACGCGTCGTGTTAGATAAAAGAAATAACGATGCTAAAAAAAAAACTCAAACTGAAAGTGTAACTAAAATTTTAAATAATTTAAAAAAAAAGACATTAAACTTATACTTTGGAAAATTATTTCTAAAAGTCAAATTTTTCAATGCACCTAGCTTTGTGAAAAGTGAAAGCTTCTTTTTTAAGTGCCTTATTCAAAAGTTCTTAAAGGGAAAGAGGGAGAATTATAATAACGCGGATTTAAAATTAAACTAAATATTATTAATGAGACCGTAAAACTAAAACCATCATGTTAATCATCATTTTATAAAAAATAACCATTTGGAACTGATATTTGGTGTGAATAATTAATTATCCAAAGCTTATTAAATGAAATAAAACCAGGAGGAATAATTTTTTTGGCATTTTCTCGCATAGACTCTAATAAATGCATTTATATATTTTTAATCACACGACACTGACAAATAATAATTATGAAAGAGCAAATTGACGTGCTATGTTCGACAATTTTTTTAGAAATCAATCACCAGGATGTGATTCATTTATAAGTACAAGAATATATAATATAGTTTTGGTCGCCTTTCTTATCTTATATATCCTCATTTGTAGTCACATGATCGCATATGAAGTATATAAAACGAATTACATGCAAAATTAGAGGTAGTCAGAAGGTCAAATTCTTTTGATCTGCTTTCAAAATTTATACTAATCTACATTTTATGTGCTAGACCTATGTGAAAAATTTTATCTACCCACTTTTTGTCGTTTGGTACTTATCGTGTTATCTTGTTTTCGGATAGTCAAGTGGACAGACTACCCCGGATCCCGTTTAAAATTTTATAGATATCTACAAGTTTTGTGAAAAGAATATGAACCAAATTTCATCCATTTACTCAAATATTCAAAGTACTCAGTACTTCAAATTATTCAAGTACTCAGTCACTCAAAGTATTTATTTTGCTCGTGAGCAGACGGATGGTTAGACAGACATAAGTCGAAAATTTGTGTTTTAGGCATACTTAAATATAATATAAAAAGATTCTGGATTTTTTAAAAATTTAATGAATTGGATTGGAGAAACATATTTTTAAAAATGTTATCAACAGAAAATAATTGAAAAATTTCTAAAAATGGCAAATCTCGTCAACCAAATGTATTAAATTAAGATTAAAAAATATGCCATTAAAGATTTATTATTAGAATATAATTTTTTAAGTTTTAATGCGTGTGAATTTCAAGTTTTTGTTTAAGTGCTTAAATAAAATTTTGAAATTTATATTCGCATATTGAGATCATGATATTTATCACTTATGTCTTGATTTCAATCACAAATGCATCATATTTGAAACAAAAAAGATTAAACCATCAAAAATCCAAATAAAATATTTATATATTAATTCTTGAAGGCAGAAAGAGACATTGCATGTCAATTTTGACATTTGGTACAATATATAGATTTTTTTTGGATGCGTTGACATATCAATTCAAAATTCAATGATGAAGAATATGATATTTCAAAGAAAATGGAAAAGAATAAAAATGTCTTTTTTTAGCAGATTCTTGTCATTAAGAAACCACAGATGGTTTTAAGATCTATATAAACATCTAAAGAAATATGACTTTAATCTGCTGTTGTCCGTAAGTAGCTTATATACCCATCAGTGTTCGGGAAGAAGAAAGCCTATTATGCTTAATACGATGTGTTCCTAGTGTAAACCTGATGATATTATGCATATACTTTTAATGTGAAAAAAAATTTGTATAAGAAATTACTATGAATAAAATTTTCTAACTTTGGAAAGACTTTCCCAATAATTTTTAATAATCTCTTTACGAATGTAGTGATTATTTTGGGTATATTTATTAATAATCAATCGGGTGGTTTTGGGTACATTTATTCGTTGCCGGTTTGTTAACTTCAAGATATTTTTAATACGTTTTTTGACAGCTTTTTTATTTATTTCGAGATTTTCTTTGAATAATTTGGAATAGATTTCTCGGATTATTTCCTCCTTACCATGTCTTTAAATTGTTTTCTAACATTTTTGTTCTTTCTAAAAGAGGAAGAAATAGGAAGGAACATTTCCTCTCCTCACATATCCAAAACTGATGAGATCGTTTCCAGAATAATTTGTGTCTGGGACATTACATAATTGAAATTCAATTCATATTCCATTGCTGATTTTGTACTTTAGCTGGACGATAAGAATACTCTGCCGAATCAGCCAATCGTATTTAAATATCTAAGAAAGTACACTTCGTTAAAATCCCCTGTGGATTTTATTTGACTCCTTAAAGTGCTTCTCTCCCCCTCTAAAGAGAGTAAGAACAGTGCCATATTCAAATACCTAAAATCCATAGGGTAATATCTCACTTGCTGCCATGAGTTAACAAGTTCTTCCATAGGTATCAAACCTTGAAATGTTGATGAGGAACTAAAATTAAGAATTATTAGGAGTACCAGATCAATACTGCATAAAGCGTTTAAATCCTTTTCAGTTGTTGAGCATATGACTTATAACGTCAAACGAATTTTGGTTGCAGTTGATATCGTAAACAAAATAGACCAGAAAAAGCAATCAATCTCTCTAACAATCTCTCTCTCTCTCAACAATCTCTCAATAAATCTCTCTCTCACAATCAATAACTCTAATCTAATGTAAAAACGTCAGAATTCCCTCGGCATGAGATCATAGGGCGATTAAAATGTCTCCCCCTGTTTAGCAATATCCAAAGCTTTAATTATTAATCTTTTATTATTATTAAATAATTTGAATCTTTAATTATTATTAAATAACTTGAAATACCTAATTTATTAAATTAGCTTAACTATTTGTTATCCAATTTTCACTATTCCATGGTTCAAATTAACTCTCAGTTATATAAACATTCAATTATTTGCTAATTGCACTTATTCGTTATCCTACTCAACTATACAGTTATTTTAATGTCAGAACGAAGAACTTGAAATAGAAAAATAATGACAGATTCAAAATAATTGAAGCATATTAAACATTCCATCAAATAATAGAAGATTGACTAAGTTACATTGAATCTTTTATCACACATCAAATTAAACAACTTTTTTCCTCAAATATGTAACTTATTTGTCATTTAAATATGTAACAAAAAATCTCAGGGAATCTTTCGGAATTAAAGGAAGTTAACCAAGTCACTGAATGAAAAATCTTTCTCTTATAATAAAATTTGAGAAATTTTTAGGACCAAACAGTGTATAAATTAAATTATAAACTGGTCATTAAGTAGGGAATTCTATAATCACACTTTCTTTTTACAGGATATTAAGTCCTACAAAAAAAAACCCCGCTCTACTGAGGATGCAGTATTGGTTTCACAACAGAAATCTACGTATTGTCGATTTGTCAATTAGCCTTATTGTGGTATTCACATTCATTTGATTCCAACAATAAATCACATATTCAGTAGAGAAATTAAGACAACATCTTTTATCATTTGCTACCCTCATCTGCAAAAGACTAAATTATGCCTTTATTACCATCATGATATTTTAGACTTTCAATTTAGTTAATTCTATAGATTTCAAACTGACTTAAAAAACGAAGAAATTTTACTACAAAGGGAAATCAATAAGAAGACATTTATTTTTCAGATCTGAATTCATAACATTGGAAAAACCTTAGGAAAAAGTAGTCAAATTTGAAATTAGAAGACATTTTTTAACACAAAATGATAAAGAAATAATTTTATGATAAAACATAATAATTCTTTTTACTTTATTTATTTGCAAAACAAATTAATCCACTTTTGAAAAATACAATTAAAAACATAAAAGCATTATACAAAAATTATGCGAACAGTATATTTGAGACAACTAGTTTCATAATTTGTACCGTCAACTATTTTAAACTTAAAAAAGTAGAGGTACTTTTTATATTAAAATAATAAAAAGTATTAAAGTATATTTTGATTTTAAAATTAACAATAGTATATGTGATGATGAACCAAAGTATGACATTCTATTTATTGGGTCATTTTATCTTCATTTATTACCTAACACAAGATTCAAAATGAAGTGCTTTTGAATTTTGTACCATTATTTAATGTTTTTTACTCTCATTTTTTTAACTTCTTCCACACTCAATTCATGATTATGCCTCGTGATTTCAACTACTTACACCTCTATTAATTTAAATATAATTATTCAAGAAATTTTAAACTTCGAACAACAACAATAAGAAAAGTTCTTATCTTATTTTAGGCTAATAAATTAATAAATGTATTATTGCAAATAATAAAATTAATAAATGTATTATTGCAAAATGTAATATTGCAAATTGTAAGCAAACAAATTTCACTCTTAGGATATTATCACATAATTTGCCGCTTATTTTCAAACAGCATAATCATTATCAGTCCTGAGTTAAAATGTTTAATTGATGGCATCTAAATAAAGATATAGATATCTCTTCTCTAATTGCAATATTTAACTTAATCATTGCAAAAAAAGGTTTTTTTAACCATATTTAAATTATTGCAACATAGGTTTTCCATTTTAAAGGTAATTCATTTTATCGAATTTACAATATCAATCCGATTTCGGTGTCGGTTCAAAATTAATAACCAAAAATTATAACTTAAAGGAGTTTTCCTGTTGTTGTTTTTTAAATTCATAATGTTACCATTTTTTAAACCATTGCATGAAAAATGTAGATTTTTCATAAACTGCTACATAAATTATACCTCCCGGGATATAATAAATCGAAGTTAAGAATTTAAAAGTGTCTTCTCTCTTTGGCCACAAAACTGTTGTAATTGCATACGTAAAATTATGTATTTGTTCATTTTTCTTGCATGCATCATAGTAACCAGTATACATTCGAAAACCTACTTAGCATTCTAAAAGGTATAAAGTTAAAACCAGATGCTGATGAGTTTCATGAGAGGACATTATAGTCCTATTAACGATAGAAATGTATTTTTTGGGATTACTCTCAAATTCTTTTAACCCTAATTAAGTGCAATAACTGGAAATTGCAACAAAATAAATGATGTGATTTATAATTGAATCTTATCATCAACATGCCAGATATATTTCAAATTTTTACCAAGTCCATCAAAGGAATCAAGTAAATGAGATAGTTAAAAAAATGAGTTGCGTGGATAAAATAGTTCTCATACTTTTACCCTTCAAATTTTGTAGATTTACGCTGAAATTTGGGGGGAAAGTGTCAGTATTGACTGTCTGTCCATCTATATGGGTATTGTAAAATGCAACAAGCTCCATGTATAAAATTGAGATTCGAAGTCATGACTCCCAGGCTGAAGAATTTAATCAATTTTCGAACGCCATCGGTTAAAATGAAAAGGTATAAAACATGATTTATTGTTCTTGTTTACCGGCTATGAAAACATATTGGCACATAATTTTGCGAATAATATACTGCCAATAAAAACTTTACACCTATTTCCTTAAAATTAATTCAGCCGTATATTTTTTTTTTATTTCAGCATAAACAAAAAAAAATTAATTGGAATCCGCTTATTTAGCAATCCCTCCGATACTATCATCGTTTTATAAATTAAAAACCTCTGATGCAATGTCTAATTAAAAAATTCAGTGATACTTCACAGCGATTGAGTAACTCTAGGATGCTACATTAGATCTTCACTTAATTTTCGCAGAATACATTTTGTTTTTTAGGACAGTGGGAACCATTTTATGATAATTAAATTCAAGTAATAAAGATATAGAATTTCTCTATGACTCTTTCTCACATTTTTATACATAGTTTCCTGTCTATAGATTTGAAATAATAAATGTCTTTATAAAATTGTGAATTACAATTAATGAGCACTAAATGATAATTGTTTTTGCATTGTCCTGCCGGAAAGTAATACAGACGATGCTTTGAAATCGTCGAGAAATGAGGGAAAATTAAGAATTATAATATCTAATAAGCTTTAAAATAGCTTAAACAAAAAAAATGTCCATTTCGGATTATATTTGCAAAATATAATCCAAATAATATAATTTGTTCTTTTGACAACCTTTTTAAGATACTTTGTCAAAAGTATAAAATTTTTCTTATCGTTATTTAGATTTGTGATGAATTTTACGGAAAAAATGTATTAATATAATAAACTTATCATATAAGTCATCACTTAAATAATAGAAAAATAAATGTGAAGGAAAATAAGATAAAAATTCGTTAATGATCAAACAATAGGACATAGACAAACTCGGTAGATTTCTACTACACTTTTCATCCTTTAACCCTTAGTAGCCTGATTTACGAAAGTGATTTATTTTTAATATTACTGTTTATTATTATTATTATATTCACTTATATTATTATATTCACACAGTAATATTTTTAATATTGCTGTGTGAATGCAAATATGACAACAGTAAAATACGTACAGCCAACCTATAAAAAAACTAATAGTAATGTGAACATTCGGTTTAAAAGATTGGTATCAAAATTGAAACTCTAGGTTATTAAGGGTTAAGATTAAAATTTAGATATTTATTGATATTTTTTAGATTTTCAATAGTATAATTTTTTCAAAAACTAGTGTAATTTTTAGAAATATACTAGTTCAGAAACTAGTATAATTTTTCATTAGTAATATCTTATTAAGCAAATTAAGCTGTAAATAGAAACTACTTAGTTAACCATTAGTGACATGATAAATATCATATAGTTTTACTTATATATGATACTTTCTAAATAAAGTTCTGGTTTTGAAAATTAAATCGTAAACACTCCGATAATAAGGACTCTCATTCAGTAGCGTGCTTTGACATAATGTTTATTGTTTCTTTCTTTTTATTCGAATCCATTCCCTGTAACACCATCTCGAATGTGCATTGTACAAGAATCCTATTTATCGCCGAATTACTCACTTTTCAAAGAAAAATTTAGAAATCGAGAAAATGAAGCGTGATTTCACGACCTTGAACAATGGATGGAAGATGCGACTGGGGAAAAAGGACATGAAATATAGCTTCCAGAAATTTTTCGTAAGGCGCGTGGATCCTGTTAGCCTTCCTGAGTACCTTTCAACGGCGGAAAGTTCATGCATTTTTTTGACTTCCGAATCGTTAAAGAAGTCAAGAATTTAATTCTTTCGGTTTGTATAACTGCAAATATATTTGAAGTTTTACAATAGAACATTTCATTGCTTCAGATCCGATAATGTGGGGAATACCTCTCTAATGTACTAAAGAAGTCCAGCATGGGATATAATTTTATTTATGTCAGTTCCAAGACAATAGAAATGGATCCTACTGGGACAATTTTCATTAGAAATTTTATGCACGGATACAATAAAAGTTTTTTTAGCACAGAGTCAAATTATGAAATTTAAATATATAATCGCAGCAAGCAAGTTTAGTTACTCAAATTAACCTTTGACTGGGGCGGTGAGATCTAACGTATGACTTCATGGTCTCTCTCTCTCTCTCTCTCTCTCTGTTAAACTGAAATGAATAGATCTGTAAATTCACATTTCAAGCATTTGGTTACATTCAATTTTTCTTAAAATTTCAATGCCTTTTTTTTCGCTTTCAGTTGAATGTAAAAGGTTTAAGCGTAGTTTAGAAAACTTATTGAACCCAATATTTCCCAACTCTCCATGAATTGCACTGAAATTTAGTTCCCGGAATATCGCTGAATCTGAGTCCTTCGTACTAAAGAAATACTTTTAAATGAAACTGTTGGGTGATAACGGTAACTGTTCAAAGGATTATTTTGATGAAATTTCGCATCACGCTGAATCTGAATTAACCGCATCTAAAGAGGAAGAAAATGAATTAGAAATTGAATCCTCTTCTGGTTATTATGGGGAGAAAAATCCATTTAAATAGTCATCTCTGAAACTTAAATTATATATATTCTTGCAATAGGTAACCATAAATAGCCCCTCGTTAGAAAGCACATGGACATATTGAGTGGTCAGAACGCAGAGATAGCATAGATATAAATTATATGTGAGTAGAAAGGGCCATCACCGGTCAAGAATACAACTCCTTCCGTAGAACGAGCGTCCATCATTTAACGTGCAAAGATGACCCAACATCTGTTTGGCGGCTGCCAGGGCGCGAGAACCAACAGCAATACCGGAAACTTCGCATTATTTATCTGGAGTGACTCACGCTATAGATAAACAAAAGTATCGGTTTTCATTATTTTTTATTGATTATTAATTGTCTTCCAAGTACTTTCATAAATTTAGACCTTGCAAATGAATATATTTCTTAGAAATCATCGAAAGCGAGTTATCTCTAAAATAGAAAGGAGAATCGAAAATTTAAGAGTGTATCAAGAACTAAACATAGCAATGGCGCTAATTTTCGATGGTGACAAAGAGGTCTAAGAGCAACTTATAATCCAGGTAAAAACCAACTTGAAAGTAGACCAAAACTTGCAATTTTTATCCATTAAATAAAAAGGAGCCTTCCATGATTATACACATATTTAAAAATAGCTGAATGTTGAAAATGCACTTAGAAGTTGTTTTATATAGATACACAAGAACTTGAACTGAAAAAAGTTCTTTGTAAAAACAGGATCACTTTATTTAATGTTCGATTTTCTTATTTTGATGCAATGTTTAATTGTTGTATTATGTTACCTTCTTCATGCATCTGTATAACTAAAAAATGCACCTGATTAGAAAAATAAGATAAAAATGATTTGAGTTACAACTTATATTCTAAGATAAAAACTAAACGTATGTTGCTGAAATATTTATTTTTTCCAATGCAAATTTATTTGTTAAAATTAAAAAAATAATAATAATAGAAATATAGCATGCAATTAATAAAACGACCAGAACTCACTGTTTCAGCACATATATGCAGGATGATCCTAAAATCAAGGAAAAAAACATTAAGAGCAAGTCTGGTGTACATCTAATTTTTGCAGAAACAAATGTTTATTTGGGAAAACAATATATAAAAAAGAACGACGGTAGTTAAGGTTTCCTATCTTACTTTTGATCTGTCTAATCCTGGCTACCTTTTACAATATTGGATTTCCTGTCCACAGTGATTAATTTCAAAACAGATTCATAGTGAATATGAATAGTTCTGTCGTGTAAAAAAGACTTATTTTCTTCTCTAAGTAAAAAAAAAAAGATACTTATGTTCATTATATGCCAAATTTGGATTGTTTTCACACTTGGCCGTAAATATATATATATATAAGATTATAATCCCGCCTTCATAACTGTATAAAGTCTCAAATATTGATTCCTACACTTACAAGTGATCAGGTATTGATTCTACCTCTATGGAGAAAATCAAAACAAAACGAAGAAAGTGGCTTTCGGAAGGAATTAAATTGTTCACAACGTGTTTCAAATTCAGTCTAATATTGTGTCACATATTTTTATGTTTGCTGGACCGCAAAGATATCCGTCGTGTGGCTCATAAGTTTAAACCGTTCGCTCTGATGTCAGCTCGGAAATGCCTTTTGGGTGAAACGGGGTCAATCGCAAGATATTTACAAGTTGGGAATGGACGGGTCAAATATCGGATTCTGGTTTGGCTGCGTTGACATATAGTATAAAATGCCAAGTTTTAAACTTGATAAAACAATAAGCGAATAAAATGTTGGATAAAATATATTTCTCTAAATGAAAAAAAGCTAAAGGTATTAGAATAAATTTAAAATCAATGTAGACGATCAAAAATCGAAAACAAGTTTAAGTAAGATTAGAGGTTAATAGTAATAAATGAAAGTTGGAAGAAATTTCTCTTCTTAAGGAGTATTAATATTTTTTTAATTAATGAAAAGAATTCGGAGTGAAATGTTTTACATCTGTTTACTTTGAATTTTGCATAATGAAAATATCAGCCATTTTTTTATCCTTACTATTAGTTCACACTTTCCCTATATATCTTTAAAAATGTCAATAGTTAATAAAATACTTTTTACTTATCTACTCAAGTTCAAATACATTTTTTAACTCGTAGGGGATGCTTGATGTTAATGCAGTTTTTTCAAATAGTAATACATTAATTTGGTTAATTTTTATTAATTAATTAAGAATAACTTTCCCGCCAAAAATCTCCATTTCCCCACCACCAAATCAGTTAGACCAGGTTTTTTCCCCCACCCTAATGAGGTTAGGCTTAACACGTTTTCGACCGACTATTTCAAACGATTCTGTTTAATTTTTTAGTGTTTGATGCATTTAAAATTAAGCCTTTTTTAATTAATCGATTTTTCAGCCTTTTTTAAAATTAAGCCTTTTTTAATTAATCGATTGAATTAATATAAAACAGAATAAAGGAAATTAAAATCTTTTAATCTGCATAACGTTACCTCAACTGGAGAAGAAAATTTACGCATGCGCTGTGTGTTCCGATTGTTAACAACTGTATTTTCAGCGGGATTTGTACTTGATTTGATTAATTGTTTCGCTATTTTGTTTTATTTTAGTTACAGACTGTAAATAAATTGTTTTTAGGTTGTATTTAGGCTTTTAGGCTGCTCTTAAATTATATTATTTTAGTTACTTATTTTTCGTATGTAACTAAAATAATTTTTTTTCTTTATTGACCTAAGAATAAATTGACTTAAAAATTTTTTTATATTACTTGTTTTAATTCTTATTTCTGATAAACTAGAAATTTTAATTATAAGAAAGTGGGTGACATTTCCTAATAGGTGAAAAGAATTTCGTTGATGATTATTATCCTTTTGAATCAAGTTTTTTTTTATTAAGTGTGGAATATATTGTTATTTTATTACATTTCTACTTAAACACTCCCAATGATAATATTTCTAATTGTTCGAATCATCAGAATAATTTTCGTACATAAATTCATATTCATTGTTCAGTGTGGATAACAATTTAAGCAGTTTAGCAAATGGACAATTTCGCCCACTAAGGTGCACATAAGGAAGGTTCTCGTCAGTCGATGGGCTTTTAAAACGTTTCTTTCTGTGCTTTTTTCTTTATACAGAACATTTGATATTATGGATTTTATCATCTATTAAATTAAACTTTTCTCTTCAAAAAGGCTTCAGATATAATTGTTTGATTTGAAGATTCTAATCTTTAAGATTTAAACACTTTTCTGTATTATCAGCAATTGACATCCCTCTCCAAGTCGAATATTTATTAACATTTTCACATTACTCCGATGGAAAAAAATGTTTATCTTATCATCGCAGTGAAAACCCAGTCGGAATTGGCATAGAGTGGATTAGTAGGTTGGATATTCGCACCATACTAATATTTTCTGACATCATTTTTAACTAATCAGTTGGATTGAACACTCTCTGTTTGCGTGTGGGTTTGGGGTACGTGGAGGGAGAGACTTAAGATTTAATTTTGAAAGACATTTATGACAAGGTTGAAATGAAGTTTGCGTAGGTCTTTCACGTGCAATGAATGGAAATGGATTGTCGTGCGACTACTCTGTTGGTAATTATGCGGAATGATAGTAAATGAGCCGTTTAAAGGGTGTTAAATCATGATCAGTGAACGATTTTGTTTCTCCTTTTTTACCCGCTATTGTTGACAGTGAGAAACTTTGATGAAACATCGAGAGGCTGTTCATGGAGGACTCTTCGATGATTGTCTAAGGACAAGAAACAAAAATAGAAAAGTAGAAACTGGAGTTGGTATTAATTTTCAACGAAGACGGAGGTTTAGTGCTGGTTAGAATTTTAAAGAAAATACTCTTCTGAGGAATATCTATTACAGAAACATTCATATCTCCAAACAGACGCCTCTGTATAATGATACATGTTTCAGTTTCCTTGTTATTGAATAAAGCGAAGAAAAAAAATGACTTCCCTTTTTTGTATCCCAAAAGGAAAAATTCAAGACTTTTCGTGTCAAGGCTTCTGATATCTTTCTCTATCCATATTTTATTCAGAAGAACAGAAGTACGGCTGATATAGAATATTGAGGATCTCTGACTCAAGAATTTTTTTTCAGTCCACCGAAGATTTCACACATATTTATCCAGTATTTATTCGCATTATTATTATATTATAAAATATTAGATTTTCGTGGTTTTTTAATTTTTGTTATTATTATTAAATTACCATTTCATAACTATTCATTTACATTTTATTACTATTTCAACAATTACAAATTTATTAACCTAAAAAATATGCGACGAGGCACATTTTATTTAAAAACTGTTTGCAGTGTTAGCTTTATAATTTGTTCCAATATTTTTAAATTATATACTTTGATTAAAAGAAAATATATTTCAAAAACAAGTCTTTATATATAGTTTACAAATGCAGATGAAAGGATTATTACTAAAAAATTTTATTTATTAAGGAATATTTTTCAAGGATTTTACGAGTAGAAATGTTATTATTTAATCTCAGATGTTCATATTTATCCCATACCAAAATGTTTGAACAAAGCATAAAAACTATATTCTAATTTTACTTTTGAAATGAAAAGTCATGAAATGAAAAATGTACATAAATGTCGCAAGATCTTAATTTTTTAAAAAAAATCTTTATTTAGGCGTTTTTTTCGTTCTGAAATTTCAGCTCGCACATACAGTACCTAATCTTTATTAACCATTAGTATTTCGTTTAATATCAAAAGAAAAATGTTTATTATTTCAATCACTCAAATAATATGACAAAATGAAAGTTCTATTAATTAACATTGTGAAGTAAAATATTTACAAAAAAAATTACAGTAAAAATGTATAACAATTATGTAGCAATTTTTAAAACAATAAAGTACAATTTTGTTTGGTAGATATTCCTAGACTAATACGATTAAATAAAATTCCGAAAAAATTTCGTTTGTTACTTCCAGATCTCTAATACCAGTCACGGAAACGATACCTTTCAGAAGATAGATTATAGTTACTTGAAAGTAAAAGTTAACTGTTGCCACTCAAGAAAACGAAATCAAGGCATTGTACCAATAAATAAAAATAAAACCACATTGAAATGGTAACCAAAATCATGATGTCAAGTGCAAAAATTTCAAAAAGCAAGAATAACTCAAGAATTCGGCATCTGCTCCATACCTTGACCTATGATTCAAAGAACAACCGCAGCCACTCGTTTGCATACATTTTCCCGATGATTGCTGGCAACTCGGCAGTTAAATGGCAGCGTATTTTTAAGAATCCGGTGTCGTAATTCACACACATTTGCCTTTTCTTCAGAAAATCACGAAATGCGGCGACCTTATGCACGATTGTTCCTTCGCGGTAAAACGAACATATGTTCTGTTTTGTTCCTGACAAAAGGTGTCGAGAAGAACAGAACAATCGGATATTTTACCAGAATCCCTTCCCACCAAAAATAATTCCTGTTTTACGTTCTTATTCTTTTCTTTCAGATCATATGTAACACGAAAAGTTTCACTTTCTGTAAGGAAAGAAGAAAAAAAACAGGGAATTGATTATAAAAAAGAAAGAAAAAGCGAGAGATCAGTTTGAGGGGGTTGACCCTTTTTAACCGTTCACGAATGACACATGGGGAGGAGGTGGTGGGGCGGAGAACAGGTTAGGATAAGCCATGGCGGCGAGCGTCCGAGCAACAGATCCTCGGAGGTCGCGTAGCGGGAAGGAAGTTGTAAAAAGACCGGCTGGAAAAACCACCAAACGATAAGTTACGGGATGTCGACAAGCGTGTGCCACAGCCAGCTGACGCTCACCTCCGAGCCCGAAAAATTTAGGTAAGTTAAATTATCGTTTGCCCGTTGGTTTGAGTTCGATATTCTGACGCAAAGGAAGGAGTTCTTTTCAAGCAAGAGAATTGCAGAAAGCGAATTAAAAATAACAATTGATCTTTGTAAAGATTCTGAATACGGTGTTTTTGTTAAAAAGTCTAGTTAATTTGTAAAACACTTATTTTTAGAATTATTTTTCTCTGATATTTTTTTAGATATAATTCGATATTTTTAAATTACTTTTGAAAAATATCACAAAAATTTCATTTTCGAGACACTTTTAGTAACACTGTGAGAGAACAATATTAATCAAGAATTCAATCCCTCGCCTCCTTGTATAATTTTTTTTCAATGAGTTGTGTAATTTTTTTTAAATATGGATATTGTTTTATCTAAAAAAGATAGATTTAAGCGACGATTTAAATTTGTAAATTATTCGATTTTCCTATAAAATGATTTTTAAAAACTCATCATCAAAAGCAGCATAAAAAATTCGCATTATTTTTTCCCCTGTAAAAACAATTTTCCCGGTTTCTTTGTTTATGTTGTGCATTTTGAGCTTCTTATAGATAATATCTGTAAAATTTTACGCAATCTAATATGAAGCATTAGAATGAAAAATGATAGTTAAAACTGCAATAAATAAATTATAGAAAGTTATTCTAGCTATTTCTTGCAATGTTAAACTTACTTCCGATAAATACAAAAAAAAATAATGTATTTCTTATTTTGAGAGATTTATATTTTTTCTCTTTAATCTCTAACTGTCCGTTAAAATAAAACTTTTCTTCTATCTTTTTATTTAAGTTGTTATTGAATTTCATGAAGCCATGAAAGGAGGAATGATTGTTTTTTGATGAAATAATGCTCTCATTCAAAATAATTGCTCGCGCGAAGTTTTCTTTAAAGATAGAAGTTAATTAATCGCCAAAACAGAAGAAAAAATTTAAACAATCGAAATATTTTGTTATGTATTAGTAAGATTACTTATCCGCTGTTGATTGTAAAATTAGATTGTTTTTATAAAAGTCGCTCACGTGTTTGTCGTTAATAGGAAAGCAATGTCTTCTTTCTTATTTCCTGCTCTATCGATTTTTCATAAATAAATTATTAAACTGTTATCGGGCTCCATTAAAGCGCTCTTAATATATACATTATATTATTAAAAATTTTTTTTTTCATTTGTCTCGAGAAATTATAAAAATCTCGTTTTAAATAAAGAACGGACTGCGCTATTTTGAAATATATTTGAATAACAATTTTTTTTTGTGCGGGTAAGTGCTCATTATCGTTGGGTACGATTATTAAAACCAATCCATCACTGGAAACAACGAAAGTAATAAAAAATGCCGAGTTTGAAAAAATAAAATGTTACAACCCGATTCGATTGCTGGAAATGGTCTCTAAATTTTAAAAAAAACATTTTGGACTTGTACATTTTTAAGAGGATTTAATTCCTTACGACTTTTTATTCATTAGATTACAACTTAATATAAAATTTAACGCTTAAATGTAAAACATAAACAAATAACAACAATAACAATTTATCCTAAACAAATATCATTTTTTTTCTGAAATAATTTCCGAAACTACCTACTTTTTACTTTCTCATATACATAATATAAGGAAAATATTATAAAAGTTTTAAAAAAAGAGAGATTTAAAGGGTTCTCTTCGTTTCAAAACATTTTTGAATTAACATAATCTTTGTTTGTAAAGTAGATAATTCAAAAATTATTCGAGATAGATGGACTTCAAATCAAATTTTCGAATTTCGAATAGAATCCATTCAAAGAAATATATTTCTCTGATGTTAAAGTATAATTAATCTTAACAACTATAAAATGTGAAGAGCTAGATAAAATTTGGTACAGATATAACACATAAATTGTTTTTTTTATCACATTTTGAACTAGGTCTGTTAACAGTTGAACCACTTGTCAATATGTGTTTTCGCATACATGTAAACGCAAAAATTCACAAAAGAAATGGCTTAAATGGATGAAATTTGGCATGTTATCTTCTGATTACAACTATAATTTAGATGTCAAATAAGGATTTCAATCATCTGAAAAAAAGTCCGAAATGCGTATTCGCACAATGAATTTATAAAAATATTCAATTCATGTTCATTGTTCGTCGATGCTAAGCAAGGCGAATCATGTTTATAACTGAGATCACAATACTAATGATTGAAGGAAATTAAACATAGATTCTGTTAAGTGTTATTTTTTTAGTATAATTGAAATCAATTTGGATTTTGAAATTGTTTTAATTTAAAAAAATAAAAAATCTAATCTTCCTGTTTTTTTTTGTGTTCTTTTTTGAGTGAAATAAAAGTTGAAAACAGATTTCCCAAAACTATAAATACGTTTCCGAGTTATTCATTGGAAAGAAGACACAGTATAAATAAACGGATTTGGAACATTTGAAAAAGTTGTATTCAGCTTGTAAAATTTTTTTCACAATATTTCATCTCTTATGTTCATGAATTGAAAAAGTCGATAAAATTTCTCAAATTTGAAACGATATCTCTCCGTATATTCATTTCTTAAGAATTAGATCTTTTAAGCTTTATAAAGACAAAAACAACCAAAATGGGGGGGGGGGGAATTCTTGCGTAATAGAATCGACTCCTGCCCACGTGCTGCATGTCAAATGTGCGGTATCTATTTTGTCATCCATCGCACATTGTGAAGGAAAGGAAAAGACGTCACGGCAAAATTTTTGATGACATGTTCGGTTATATTTTTCAAGCGATAGGTTATAGTCTCAAAAGAGCCGTTTGAAATTTGAAGAAGGCATTTATATTAATAAACCTCGAATCAAAATCGACGTTCAATACGCTTTCTCTGCCCATGATTCGAAACATTTGGATAGTTAAATATAATTTTATTTGTAACATGGAAAGAAATAACTACATAAAATCTACAATTCAAAGTATTTTCAGAAATTTGAATAAAGCAATAATTATAATAATGCATTAAGGAGAAGAAAATAAAAGCATTATTTACCATAATAATTCTAATTAGTACATACTAATTATAATTGAAACATGATTTATTATAATAATTCTAATTCATATTTAATAATTAGAATCAAAACATGATTTACCATAATAATTATAATTAGTGCCTACTAATTAAAATCAAAGCATGATTTACCATAAGGACTCTAATCAGTGATTAATAACTAGAATCAAAATGATTTTTCGTAATGTTTCTAATAAGTATATAGTCATTAAAAAGCAAACACAAATTCAATAAAATTTAAAATTATTTTAGTTCTTTTATTATTGTCAAGCTCAAAAGAAAACATAAAAGTTCAATTTTCCATAAATGTTTCCAATTACGGAAGATAATTTAATTATTTTAGATGTGTTGATCGTTACTTGTCACAACAGATAAATTTAATCATTTGTCACAAATAATTCGTTGGCAAATTGCACTTTCAACACGCAGTAAGATAATTTCTCTTAAAACGTAGTATTTTTTATGCACACAATTGCTTTTATTTTTGGCACCATTCATAACAACGATTGTCTCACAATTGTCACTTTATCTGAAGACGCTCTTTTGTACTTACGAACAGTACCTAGACCTTGAAATTTCCAAGATGTGGGTTTTGACTTGGAAAATTTATCAACTCATTCGACTGCGCATAAAAATAAAAAAATTTATTTGATTAGAAGGGCATTGTTTTATTCATAACTGCATAAACAAGTCAATTTAACACGTTGGCCTATAAGAGAAGCAGAGCAGTTGTTCATGTCTTTATTGATTTGTTCGTAACTGTCTTCCTTTTCTATTGAAATGGAAGGAAATAACAAATAGATTTTTAAAATTTCTACTGCTCTTTCATTGAATAAAATGGTTGCACTTCCTAGCTGCAAAATATAACAGATTTATTGAATTTTAAAATTCGCACGGATCGTTTAGTCCAAGAGATATAGTCCTATATAGTCCAAGAGATCAACATCTCCTCATTAAAAACAATGCGCAATTTCGTTTCAATGACAAGATAATGTTAAACGTTGTAGCTAGGTAATGCAACTGAAGTGGAGCTTTAATATATTTCTGTCATAACATAAATGCATTTGAAAACATATAGCTTATTTATCGTCTCGGATACATTTTTTAAACTTTTTTCCAGTACTCTTTTCAAGAAATATGTATATTTTTAATTTTATGCACTAAGTACAGAAAGTAATTTAATTTTAAACAACTTTAATTCAGATAGTTTAATGAATTTTACTTTTTTAGTAATATCTAGTAGGAAAAAATAAACTTTTGGAATAGTGCCTGTTTTTATGCGATAACTTAAAAAAAGTAGTGAGATAGACAGGTGAAATTTCAAATCAAGACTTTGAACCAAAATGCTTTACATCTGCGAAATTCAGGATGAAAATCCTTCCACAAAACTTTTGTGTTTCTCATCCGTAATAGTGCATCCTGTGCAATAGTATCTCAAAAACGCGAAAATATGGAAGAAGGAAATATTTGTAGATTTCTATCAAATTATGAAATAAAGCTTGTTGTGGACCATTTGTTAGTCCGTCCATTATCATGTACTTAATTACATTAACTTAAAAAAAACTTAAATATATAAAATTTATTATGTGATCTTGTTACATTGATGGATTTGAATCAAATTTTCATTCCAATCGGATAAAAGACGATCAATCTAAAATGATCTTGTAAATTCTACTTTTTTTAAAAAAATGGGAAAACAATGAGCATTTCCCATATTGCCCCTTAATTTAGAACTCGCAGAGAAATATATATTTGTAATTATAAAACACATTTTTTAAGAATTTGCTTTAAATTTATTAAAGAATCGGACTAAGTAAATACGATTTGGATATCAAACCTTTCGATGTTATTTATAAATTTAGTCCCATAACCGAATTCTACAAAAATATTTTTTGGCGTATTTTCTTCCAAGGAAATAACACGAAATTCAATTCTTAAGCTAAATTTTTGTTCATATCAGTGACTTTCAAATTCAAAAGTATAATCGAACATCTAATGCTGCTAGTTACAATCAAAAAATATCTTTTTTTTTCTCCTTTAAATTAATTTTTTGCATCATAATTTTTTAACAAATTTCCTCTTAATTTTTCTCTATTGTATTGATAAATTCTATATTATTTGAAATTTTTTTAATTATAAAATTGTTCGAAATTTATTTGTATATCATTTTTCTCCATTATGTTTGTATATTATTTCCTCCATTAGGAAGAATGCTTCCAAAACCGTTTTAAATTAACTCATCTATTTCATAAAAATTGCTCATAATAATTAATCTTTATTTTATTTTCATTCTCTAATTAAGAACGAATGCTCGCATGAATATTGTATAGAAATCTTTACATTATAAATATATAATTTTTATAATAAAATTAATTATTATTTTTTAAATCAAAATTAAAATGTTTTATTCCATTGTCCTCTATTATATTAAGAAAACTACTTTTTAGATGATTTGTGCCTCGATCTTTATGAAGATTTTATAATAATTAATTTCCCCTAGATCGAAAGCATTATTGTCACTTGAATAAAAATAGAGCGAAGGTCGTTTGTGCACAATGTGCTTTGAAAACAAACCCCTCCGAAGGCTTTATGTGCTTTCATCCCAGGTGAGCAAAACGAGAAATGCACATCCATTGTTGCCATCCGCCCTTAATGAATTCACTCTTCGTCCTGGCTTCCCCATCACACGTCCTGATCGTGTCCGTAGAAGTGTTTCAGAATTCAGACAAATTTACACGTACGGTCATTCTTTTTTCTGAACATTTTTTTTATCTATATTTGGAAAAAGTCACGATTCAGTATAAATCAGTTCATACGAAAGATTATTTTTAATAGAGAAAACATTAAATGAAGTTGTTTTTTTTGTGGTAGTGAAGTTCAATTTTTTTTCAGAATAGTATTTGTTTCTTAGACTTTTGTTTTTTCATTAAAAAAGTATACAAGCAGAAAAATATTGTAGTCATTAGAAACAGCGAATTGGTCTTTCCCAAACTTCCTCGCATGCTTCTTAATGAAGTAGTTATACCATAAAACATTTCACATGTCACTGGCGTCTTAATAGTTAGGAAATTTAACATTTTTACTGAATTATTTTTTAACAATTATTTCCTGGCCTGTGGTTAAAAGTTTTCGAAAGTCGAATTCGAGTTTTAGATTCATTCTTCCCAACGAATTGAAACAAAAACTGACATAGAATCACATTTATCAAAAAAATCACCTTTCAGGTTTAATATATTTGAGTCACAGCGTTTTCGAACTGTCGTACTTGCATATTTCTGAAAGTATAGACGGTCAACACCTAGTTGAAGAGGCCACAAAATTTTGTAGGTCCCGGTATTATAGATGTTAAATATGTGTATTGGATTCTATCCGTCTATCTCCGTTCGTTTTGCGATTAGGAAATTTATATTCAAAGAACCGGATAGACACAGAAATCTGAAAGAATCTTGATCAAAATTTGATAGAAAGCTACAAATCTGTTGCAAATACCTTATGCCAAATATCGTCAATTTGATCAAAGCATTTTTTATTTATCTTTGTTATAAATAGGCAGTAATTATGTCAAAAATGTTTTTTACGAGCTCGGGAAGGTCTAAAACGTCAGGATTCTTCAAAATCTCGTTTCGAAGTTTTTAATGATTATAATACTTTCTTTATACTTCATAAAAGTTCGAGAAAGCAAAATTCCGTTCCCGAAATTTTGAGTCTCCACGTTTTACACACCTCTAGGTCAGAAAAGACATTTTTGAAACAATTATTATCTGTCATTGGATATCTGTACTTATAACTGATGGAATCAAAGATCTGGACGAATGCAGTTTATTATGACATGTTAACATTAAGAGATTAACTTTCCAACCCATAAGAGGAGTACACCCCATGTAAAAGCAAGCTTCCCACATGTAATTTCTCACTCAATCATCTTGATACACAGTGACAAGAAAGGTACAGAGTTAACGTTTTTTAATGGAATCGGATCTCGTAAATTACAGCCTTACGATTGAGAATCCTAATTTGCGACCCCTGGTAGACGACGAGCGTTTCTGATATAGTAGCAATAAAAATTGCTTTACATTCAACGTTAACAATGATTATATATTTTTCAATATTTTATTTACATATTCAATATCCTAATACAGAAGTTTCAGTGGTCTGTTTTCAAATCCCGCCTGCCTCTTTCTTTCCATCTGGTTGAGCTCTTTGCTTGAATTTGGTTCAGCTCTTTGTGTTTTGAGGTTGCGGACACAAATAAAAAGTGAAGATTGAAGTAGTTTTTTTCAAAAAATAAATAAGGTGTTTACTTTTCTTAAACATAAATAAAGAATGCATACAAGTATTTATTTTATTTTACCTAGCTATAAAATACCAATGTAAATACGCAAAATAAGAGATTTGATAATTCCTTTTATTTTAACTAATTTATCTTCTATCTTTTACAAATTTAAGTCTTTGTATAATTCTACGGAATCACATTTCTATTATCTTGTTGATATCCTTTTTATGACTTTGTTATGACAAAGTTATAATGACTTACCGTTTGTTATTCCATACATTTGTTTCATGGGTTTGGTTTAGTTTAGTTTAGTTTAGTTTAAGTTATATTAACGTCCCGTTGTAAAGTAACACTAGGGCTATTTAGGGGTGGATCTCGTACTTTTGAGCCGCGGTCAGATTACGAGGATGACACCTAAGCTGGCAACCTCCTCTTCACGCCGCATCACATCAGTGGGAGGATGTTTGGCCCTGGCGGGTTTAATGTCCAACAGACGCCCCCCCCCCCCCCCTCTTACACAAAAATTCTTCGGTGGAATCGAGTCTCGAAGACGAAACCCTACGGCTCACGAGAACGAGACCTTACCACCAGGCCACCACAGCCCTATTTATTTCGTGGATTTTTGAAGATACGAAATTAATCTGGCTAAGTTTCAAAACTTTATCACAGTTTCTAATCTTTCTATAGAAAAGATTCGAGTATAGTTCCATTCATTCCGCTGATGAGAACAGTAAGAAAATTTATTTTCTTTAAAAGGATTTACTTTAAAAAATAAAGTGTTCCAATGTTTTTTGGATAATATGAATTCATCGTTCATAACTGCACCTGATTCCAAGTTTCTTCTTCTTCTTCTTCTTACTTTCAAACCTTCATTATACACTTATCTGCCTTTGGCGGTAACTCTTGATTCCCTTAACAAAACAAATTTAAGCATAAAATTGTGACAAACATTAGAACCATGGGCTTTTAACAGTCTCATACCCGTTTCATTCATTTTGTGTATGAACCTTTCCGATAGGGATGAACTTATGAATCATAATGCTATAAATATGTAATCATCTCTGTTCTTTTATCTTTTAACTTCCGCAATACTGTTGCTTAGTTTCTTATTCCTCTTATGAATTTTTACTGTACAATAAATAACATCTTTCATCTTTAACATTCAACATCACAAAAAAAGGGCGCAATTAAATAATTGATAAAATAAGGAAAATTGTTTGAATTTCAGTTTAAAAATTAAACTTAATTAATTGGTGAAATTTATAAAAAAATAAGTGGTTAAAAATACATGCAATCTAAATTAGTATCTTAAAATGTCATTTTTAAATTTTTGAATGCTGTAAAAATAAATTTGGTTCAATTATACTTTTAAAAGTTATGGTGAAAAAAAAGCTTTCTTAACTCCGTCTCTTTCTTTAATCGCATAAAATTATAATTCACTTTTTTTATATAATATGATGAAAATGCATGCTTCCATTGAACGAAATAAATTTTTTGACCCCCGGTCTGGCCTGTAAAACGCTAACAAATTTATGCATTCTCTTTCATCATTATTGTGAAGATTCTGTTGTGTCTAAAAGTAACGTGAAGAAGCATTTGGAAATAACCCATCTTAAACTTGAATATGAATAACAAAGAAAAAAAATTATGTATCTGTTGGGAAACATTAGCAATAACCAAAACCAACAGGGGCTCTTAAAGTATATATTTTTTTAAAAAATTGTTTACACAATCAACCGATATTTACATAACCGAAATGTTAAAGGAAAAAAATAGCTTTTATGCGTATGGAATTTATTAAGAAATCAGTAATAAAAATCTTTTATATTTTATAAAACGACAAAATATTCGAGAAGAGTTCGGCAGTTGAAGATGACACAACTGCAGGCACGATTCACTCCAAAATTATGAAACATTTCCTTTGCAGCTGCGGACGTCAACGAGAAGTGGGAGGAGGGGTTGTCCAGGGGGGCACCGTAAGACATAAAAGAAAGCATCACAACAAGCATCCGATACCGTAACACAAAGACTCCTACTATTGCTTTTGTTCGAAATGATATGAAAAGTTTTGGGGTAAAAAGTCAGAGAAAATTGAAAATGGAATAAAGAATAGAGGAACTTCCTTGTTTAGTGCCATCTGTTGTAAACGAAAAATAATTATTGCAAAACCGGTGAAAGCAGGTATTTATATCAATTATATCAAGACGTTTCTGCTTGTATAATTGCGTATACTTTGACGTATCAAAAGACTCTTTCACTGCTAGTAGAATGGATCTTTGTAACAGTGGACAGATTAACAATTAAAGTTTCAGAATTTTCTATTTTTTATTCTATTCCTCTATTTTATTAGTTTCAGAGTATACATAATTCAGACCTGTTTCGTAATATCCCTTTTTTAGGATTTATTTCTTAGTATTTAATCTTAAAAATAATTGTTTAATTCATGTTTCAAATAAATAATATGGACTAAGCAAGAAAGTTCGTTTGGAATAATGTCATAAAAATATTTTAATAAATAAATCTCAGCTAAAGAAATTTAAATTAGGTATAATAATTTCGGCCTCTTTTGTATTTATTCGAGTAAGAATAAATCAAGGCTAGACTTATAAAATCTATATTGTAGACCTTCAGCTGCCGACGATTATATTTTCTAATTCTATGTTGTAAATCTATTGCTTATTAAATCAAAATTGTATATATAGGTCTATCATCGTAAATAAATATCATTCAAGTGCATTTTCGAGTATGTAGTGCCATTTTTCAGTTAATTAGAGTGTTTTCGATGGTTGTGCCACACCAGTTTCAGCGTTTAAAGGGAATTTACGATATTAAGTAGCGTATAATACATTACATACTGAGTGCCGAGATCCGGCTTGCGACTATAAGGCTTCCACATTATCCAGCTAATTTTCTCTCTGGATAATTTTTATTCTATTCCTCTATTTTATTAGTTTCAGAATATACATAATTCAGACCTGTTTCGTAATATCCCTTTTTTAGGATTTATTTCTTAGTATTTAATCTTAAAAATAATTATTTAATTCATGTTTCAAATAAATTTATTTAACCGTTTGAATGCGGCTAAGCGTTATCGCACTTCACTTGTCGTCCTCACTCAAACGGTTAAATGAGGAAGGTAAGGCGTCTATTAAATAATCTATTAAAGACTTTTCAAAATCTAAAAACTAAGGTTTTTACTTATCTTAGGGTTACATTTTCATAACTGTGTAATCATTTTTTCAGCGAAAAATCAAATCAGTTTGAGGCAGTTTCCTTAAGAAATAGGCCTACGACTTAAATTGATGTTTAGTCTATGTTTCTTGCGTTTAAGTTTGGTTTACATAATTTATATTAAAATGTGAACAATTTATATTAGTTTTAATCAGTTTTTTTTTAATTCCTACAATTAGCTCACATTATCTC